>JAJEJO010000409.1:0-74951 GCA_020662805.1 Glaucomys volans
CTCCAAGCCTCCAGGAGAAGGTCTTCACAGTACACACTCTGTCCTAAACTCAAAAGGTTACAATTCACCTGGTTCTGGTACAATCCCATCAGGAATGTGAAAGAGGTCACAGAGAAAAAGGTAATAATAATAACTACCTCTTCTGAATACCTGACACACGCAAAGTATGTCAGACATTGTGCAAGGTATTTTAGACACTTCAAAACATTTTGTTCACTTTGTAGAAAATAAAACCAGATTCAAAGAAGTCAAGTAACTTGCTCAAAATCATGCAGATGATTAGTTTTGGGCCAACCTGTCTCTTCCTAAACTTCATCTAGCTCTCTTGGACCACTAGCCAACTTGGCTCTCAAGCACCATTACCATCTGGGAAATCTTGAAGGGGATTAAGATGGGTTCTATCTGGACTAGGAATATGTTTATTTAGGAATAACTAAAATTTTTTGTCCTTTTCTGATACTTTAATACATAAGGATTCCAAATTTAGCAAATGATATTATTGCCTTGTCATTGACCATAATGCAGAGACCATTAGAGGGATGCAAAAAAAAAAAAATTTCTTAGCCATAGAATAGAATGATGTGCTGATTCATCTCCAGTAGGTTCTACCTCTAAAATATATTCAGAATCTGCTTTTATCATTCTTGCCTGGAGGATTGCAGTAACTGCCCAAATGGTTTTCCAATCTCTCACACTCTCCTCATAGCAGCTGGGTGAACCTTTAAAAAGGTAAATCTGACAATGGCACTCCTTGCTCAATATCCTCCATATTGCATTTTCAGTAAAATCCAAGCAACCTCTCATAACCTTCAAGTTTCAGTGTTCATTGTCCCCTTTCCAAGTCTTCTCTGCCCCAGGCTCCTCGTTCTTGGCATACTTTGTTCTGCCTGAAATGTTATCCCCATAGCTTTTTGCTGGTGAAGGCAATAAAAATATGTCACCCCAAAATGTGCCCCTTTGGCAAAAGACTTATTTTGAGTTGAAGGCAATTAAGAAGGAGCAAATAAATACAAGAAAAACCCCCTCTGCCCCCTCCCCCACCTTTCTGCCTGTGGGCAGGATATAAATTTTCCTCTACTGGAGAGTAGAGATCTACTAGTACTAGATTCATATCAGCTCAGAGACAGCACCAAAGAAGTCTGCAGACAAACCTCCCTCCATTATTTCCCCATGAGAAGGTCCATGATTTAGGATGATTGTGATTTTTTTAACTTTACATTCATGCAAAAGTCATACACATTCAGTAGAAACTATATTTCAAATTTTGAATTTTGATTTTTCCCTGGATTAAAGATATGTGAACAGTATTCTCTTGTGATACTAGACAGTTGCAGCAAGTTGCAGCTCCCAGGCAGCTGCACAATCATGAGATTAAACAACTGATACTCTGCAGCGAGCGGTTGGTAGGTTAGTTACCTTAAAGGTACTTTAGACTTAATGATATTTTCAATTTATGACAGGTTTTTGGCGAGGAGGTAGCCCAATCTTAAGTTGAGACACATCTGTAGTTATCATTTCATGCCTCAAGCTCTTCCCTTTCTTCTATTATTTCTCAACAAATTTCTTGTTCTTTGGTAAAACGCTACATAAAACAGGTTGCAGTGGTGCTTGTCTGTAATCCCAGTTTACTCAGGAGGCTGAGGCATGAGGATTGCAAGTTTGAGGCCAGCCTCAGCAACTTAGTGAGGCCCTCAGCCACTTAGGGAGACCCTGACTCAAAATAAAAACTAAAGGGCCAGGGATGTAGCTCAGCTCAGTGGTTGAGTACTCTTGGATTCAATCCCTAGTATAAAAAAATAAATAAGAAAGAAAGAAAAGAAAACATTAGCTATATAAGCCACATTTTTGTCTCCTGGTATGCCTATGTATTGCATGCATGCTACACATGTTGGCAAGCTTTTTTTTTTTTTTTTTTTTCCCTCTTGTTAATATGTCTTTTGTAACAGAGGCTCCAAATAAGAACCTAGAAAAGCAAGGGAATGGGTGTTTTTTTCCCTCCTTTATACCTGGCACAGGCAGCTTTCTCTCATCCTTCAGGTCTTATTTCAAATGTCAATACTGCAGGCCAGTATTCCTCCTAGCCAGCCTAAACCAAAGCATCTCAATTCAACCCTGTCCACCAATCAGACACACACTCCCTTCATGACGCATTATTTGGTTTAAAGCATTCATCACCAACTCACATTTTTTCCTTTATGCATGTGTCACCAATCTCCATCCTCCAAGAATTTAAGAATTTTGTCTTTATTGCTGCTGTATTCTCAGTCTAGAAACAGTGCTTGGCTAATAGTAAGCACTGAAGAAATATTCAAGAGCATCAAGAGGAACACTGAATTGGGAGTCAGGAGATCTGTGTTTAATCATGATTTTGCTACTGATTTATAAAGTATGATGGGCAAGTCAACTCTGTTGGCTCTTCATCTAAAGGTTGGAGAAAATGACTTTTGCAACCATGTTCTGGTCCTAAAACACTGATTCTAATAGCACATGGATTTGCGCTCTTTCTATAGACTCCAAAAGAGGTATTCTAATGTTAACACTGAGAAATGCTGTAAGCCTTCTTAGTAAGTTAGTTGACTGGGAGATTTTGTTCAGTGATGTTAGCAATGAACTTTGGTTGCTTAGAATGAGTTTAGAAAGATTCTCCACACCAACTTGACAAATTCATCCAAAGCAGAGGAGATGGGATGCCTAGTGAGGGATGTTTTAATTACCCTTACTGCAAATGAATTATCTCAAAATCCCCTAGTCTTTTAAAAGAAATATAGATGTTTGGGCCTCACACCAAACACTCTGAAATTTAATCCTCTGTGCTGGGATAAAGAAATCTTCACTTTTAGCGACACTGCTTTCATCATCAGGTATTTCAGACACTTTGAGAAAGCATTACATGAAAAATTTTGGAATATTGAAAATAACTTCCAGACCTCCCTCCCTCTGAACTGATTTCACAGATCTGGGGACTTCAGGCTGGGAACCTCTGGAAGGGTGAATAATTGCAAACTCAATTCAGCTGTTCAGCCTTAGGCACTACTTCAAGGGAAGCTCAAGAAGCTATGACTAAGTTGACCTTTTGTCATATCTCTTTTCCTCCCTGTTTATTTAAGTTGCCATCTTAACTGGTTCCTGGAGTCAAAAGTGCTTTTGTTCTCTGCATGAATGGTTTGATTCACATCACACCAATATCGCTTCAAAGGGAGAGAAGGCTCTTACCTTTGGATAATCTTTTCTTCCCCCTACAAATGCCACAACCCAGCTAAAGGATTTTAAAGGCCTAATGTTTTAACTGTTTCAGACTCTTCAGATCATTTCTCTGTTTCTTTTTGGAAGAAACAAGACCAAGAGAAATAACATCCATTTGCAATATTTTTCACAAAGATGAAAACTTGCATGTTGTGGTGTATTCAAGGCAGTGATTCACAAATTGGGTGCTTAAAAAGATTCCTGGAGTCGACTCCAGAGAGTCTGATTCAGGAGGTGTAGGATGGAGCCTTGGAAATTGTATTTTGACTCCATGATTAGCCAGGTCTGTGAATCAACATTCTGGAAAATGAACACCAACAGATCACTTGCCCAAAGTTGGATGATCAAGAAGTGACAAATTCTGATGAATAGCACGGTGTTCCCTCCACTCTGTCATGCTGTGGTGATGATCAGGGAAGAAGAAAGGAGGAAGCAAAGGCTGAGCCACTTGCCCTTTGTGGAGCCTCAGTCTGTCACCCACTTTTCCCCCTCTCCTTTCCTGACAGTACCGGTATGATCATGCAAGTGATTTTGTCTGCCTACTTTTATGCAAGCTGTTCTTTCAGCCTGGCATTCTTTTATGTCCATTTTTTTTTTCTCCCTGGTGAACTTCAAGACCCCACTCAAGCATCACCTCCCTTGGGAAGCCTCTCTAGCACCCCAGGCTGAGCTGATCCTTTCCTTTTTTTTATCCATTTTAATTTTTATACATGCAAGTGTTGTGGCGCTGAGAAACTCGTGCTCTGTTGCCTGTAACTTATTTAAAATAAATCCTCATAAATGCATGATATGTATATGTGTCATTTAGAGATGAACTGTCTATCTTAGGGACACAGTTACATGGAGACTTCTAATAGGGAGCAACTTCAGGAGGTGTTCAATTGGCATTTCAAAGATCCTATACTCCATGCTCTAGAGGAATTAGTGCAGGATAATCACTTAGAAATGCCTCTTAAATTGAGATCAAGGGATAGATGAAATATATTTTCATGTGTGAAATGAATGGTATTCAAGGTAAACAAATTGTCTACAAAGGTGGTATGAAATGTCTGCCCTTCCATGAGTGGGCAGTGGAGAACATGGTCAGCCCATCAGTTCAGCACCCTCAAGAACACGCAGTAGGCCCAGGACTTCTTTCAGCCCTGTGCTCCTCTCACTGAACAAGAGGAATCTTGACTAGACGGTGAGCTGAATGTTGCTGTTAGCAAAGAATTCTTCATGTAAGGTACCGTCCTGAGTGCATAAGGACAGGAAGCTCAGACTTCCCTGGGTCTACAAGGGTAGGCTGTATGACGATGTGTGTCTGATCGATTCACATCCATACGAGTAAATGCATGGTGGGCAGGATTTGGTCTGGCACGTGCTCTTATGACAGCACACCAACAGAGATGGGGTTTTACCATATGGCACCAGTAGCTCTCATTTACCTGTGGCCGAAGAGAACCTGACAATCATGATGGTCAAAATGGCTTGAGACAGCTGACCTGTTCATCTTTGTATACCAAGTGACAGTACTTTATAGCATACGTACTCAAAAAACTGCCATTTTTGTCTTTAATTCATTGTAACTATAAAACAAAGCATTAAAAAGAAATCAAACCAATCTAATGATCTTTGACTGCTTTATAGAATTATATATTCCGCATGAAGGTTTGTATTTAGGCAAATTGCTAACAATTTGTTTGGGTTTTTCAATCTACAATGATGGCTGTACATATTCATGAGATATAGTGTGGTAATTTGATACATGTATACAATGTGTAATTAAAAAATCAGGGTAATTAGTACTTCCACTCTTTCAATATCTATCATTTCTTTGTGTTGGAAGCCATCTAAGTCCTTTTTTTCTAGTTCTTTATAAAAATAGAATAATTATGAAAATAATATATTTGTGAACTGTAGACATCTTACTGAGCTATAGAACACTAAACCTTATTCTTCCTATATATGTGTTTCTGTACTGGGGATTGACCCCAGGGGTACTTAACCAGTGAGCTACATCCTCAGACTTTTAAAATTTTTCATTTTGAGACAGGGTCTCGCTAAGTTGCTTAGGGGCCTAGCTAAGCTGCTGAGGTTAGCTTTGAACTTGCAATCCACCTGTCCCAGCTTCCCTAGCCCCTGAGATTACAGATGTACATCACTAGGTCCTTGCTTATTCTTCCTATTTAAGTGTGTGTTAGCATTTATTATCCAACCTCTCTCCATTTCCCTTCCCTCTGCCCTTCCTACCCTCTATTGATCAATATTCTACTCCCTACTTCGATAAAATCACCTTTTTAGCTTCCATATAGAAGTGAGAACATGCAATATTTATACTTCTGAGCCTGGCTTATTTCACCTCACATAATGCCTTCCTCCTAGTTTCATCAACCATCAGGTTTTGAATAATAGATACTTTCATTTATAGAGGATACTCATTTAGGGACACTGAATGAAAAGAACTAATACTAGCTTTGGATAAAACCACTGCTTTAGATGCAAGGCATTTTAAATAAAAATAAAAACACTAAATGTAACACATACACACACATGCACATACATACATGCATACACTTTGTGTAGCTTTCATACTGACCTCCCCAAATAACCCATGATGCAATTGATTTATCATCTCATTCCATACAGCTCATACAGCTTGAACAAAGGCAGCTTTAAGGATAGCTGGTATAAATGTTTGGTATGCTCATTTACAAACAGCAGTGTTCATTTTTCAACACTGTCAAGAAAATTCATCTAAAGAAATTATAAGCCTAAAGAGTTCCTATAGTAGCCATTTGTCATTAGATGCATTCCACACGATGAATAGGCATTACAGGTTGTTAAGCATCTCCAGGAACATTGCTTATTGAAATTTGTTGGAGAGATGATTGAATGTTATTTAAGTAGAACTTTACACACAATAAGTAGTACATTTGCAGGCTGCTGAGAAAATTGATGAAAAGGATAATGTTCTGTTTTGGACCCTAAACAAAAGGCAATCAATTAGTAGGACCGGTTTGAATAATGTGAAAGAAAGAGTGCTTGGAAACTCTCCTGCTGAAAGATTGAACCTCAGGCTGAAATTACGGCCTCTGCATTAAAAAGATCTATGGCTTGGCATAAACACAGCACAAAAGGGAATTAAGGAGCCAAATCCATTTCTGGACTCACATGACTCCCCAGAGCTGGATTTTTCATGAACCTACTTTCTTTTCACTGCCTCACTTTGATTATGGGCTGCATTTCAACTTCCAGCTGAGTCTAGAGCCATACTCTGGCCAACCTGTAAGGTGTACCCACTAGGAGAGATTTTAAGTGATCTAAAGAGGGATCATTAACAAGAAGCCTAGAGTGTTACTGATCTTTGGAAATAGCTTTAATACTATTGTGTACAATTGTTGGATAAGACTTTCCTGGTAATGGGAATGAGTGAACTCTGATGATAGTTCCTTTACCTCAAGGGTTGGATAGCCTTTTCTGTCATGGTGCAGAGAGCAAAATTTTAGTCTCCATAAGCTATATAGTCTCTGTCACAACAATTCAGTTCTGCACTGAGAGCACAAAAGCAGTCACAGACAAAGTATAATATGCAAATGAATGAATGTCATTGTGTCCCAATAAAACAATATTTACCAAAATGGCAGCTGACCCCTACTGAATATTGGGGGAACAAAATCACTACTAAGTTTCACACAAAATATTTACAAAAAATAACTCTTTATCTCACAGATGATGAGTTCTAATTTCATGTTATGTATTATATCATGAATTTAATGGACTTTTGTACTAGGGAAATTGAAGTCTTAGAAAAGAAGTCATTTAGAGAACAAAGCAATGCCCTAAAACATGTTGAACTTGAAGGATGTCAGCTAGGAAAGGGTCATCCATTGATTATATAAATTGTAGTTCTCTTAACCACTTCAATGAAAGAATTTGCTCAGTGGAGTTACTGACAGTTCATTCACTGTGTAAAACAGACTCCCTGATTCTTGCACCACATGAGATGTCCAGGTGTGTAGGCTTCATTCTAGTACATGGTGCTCATCTATCAAGCTCTTAAAATCACCCTTCCAAGGTCTCACAACAGACCACTTATAGTAGAATGTCTTGGGGTGGGATTCAGGTGACTAACGTGCTGTCAAGACAGACAACCACTGTTTTAGTGCCTGGGAACTGAAAGTGTGGTCCATGCACCAGCTGCAAGAGCATCCACTGCGACCTTGTTAGAAATGTAAATTCTGAGGTGGGTGTGACAGTGCACACTTGTAGACACAGAACCTTGGGAAGCTGAGGCAGAAGGATCACTTGAATCTAGGAGTTTGGAGCTAGCCTGGGCAACCCAGAGAAAGGAGACCCCGTCTCTTAAATAACAACAGAAACACCCACCTCATCTCTGAATTGAAATCTGCATTTTACCAGGATCTGCTGGTAGTGATTCATATACACATTAAAGTTGAGAAACTCTGTCTTGGTGAGTCCACGTAATTTTGTCACCACCTGTGACAAAGCAGACATACCCAGGGTCAGTTTGTCCACTTAGCTGTGATTATAATTATGTAAGCATCATATAACTGATGAACACAGAGAAGTTCTATGAAAACAAATTGGAACAACAATAAACAAGAGTAGTTCCAAATTACCTATCAAATGGTGTGAGATTAACCATAAAAATTGAGGGAAAAATCATTAAAAAGATCATAAAATTCTAGACTGATTTTGTGGTCATTTTACTTCACAAGTATCTCTAAATTATACCACTTTTTTAAAAAGAAAAAAAACTAAAAGGGTATGTTCAGGACTCTGAGTTTTGAGTGTTGTTCACACAAGAAGGAAAACTTGAAACTTTAATTGATAAATGCATCAACTTTAATTGATAAATGCGTAATCAAAGAAAAAGCCCACTATATAACTTAACATAGGTAAACAATTATTTTCAAAACATAACAGATTTTAAATATGCCTCTTTTGATGATATTCCTTTTAAATTAATTCAATACCTACTTCTCTGGATCACAGTGGATATGAAACCTCTCCAGTTGATAAATCAACCTGTTTGTCTGCCTTATCTCTTGATAGTCCACTGGTCTCCCTCCACAAATAATTATTCCTGAATTTTTGGGTTTAACTGACAAAATTTCAGAAGTAACTTGGGGAACTCATGGGTGCCTACTCTTTATTAACAAAATTAAGGGTAGGGAGAGGAAGTAGCCCTATCATGTATTATCCATGATTTCAGAAAAGACAAGACATAGGATACTGTCTAAGGATAAAGTCTTCACATGGAATAAAATTGGCCTTATGGAAACATATTTTTAAAAAATTATTTTATTAGGAAATGGCAAGACCCACTGCAGCTCTGTTGCCTGTCACTTGGAAACCATCATATCCAGTGCAGAGAAGGCTAGGAGCATGAGATTGCTGAAGTTGATGCTTTCTATGCCTTTCCTAACAAGGTAGGTCTACTCTTTTGTGCCGTGGGTACCAATTTTAACACTTAGGTCATGCTGTTGTAGTCTTGTAGCTATTATTCATCTGTCTTCACCCCTGGATTGTGAACTGGGTCATCCCCATTATGTACCTCTTGCATAAAAACAGAACTTGATACACAGTGATGAGGCAATGAATATTCACTGGGTGAATGAATGCTGTGGATGAGCCTCATATACACTTACATTAAAAAAAAAACACATTGCAAGAAATAGACTATTCTGACCCCTGAAGATTCTGGCTGAACATTTATGCTGAATTGTCAATAAGGTGATAATATATGTTAGTAATTAAGCCCTATAGAATTGGCCATAGATAGTTGCATTTTTGATTACTTCTCCATTATGAATCCATTTATTATAATATATGTAATTAATATTGATTTTGAGACTCAGGGAATTTCAGGATAATAAAAACACATTAACTATTTTATTACATTGTATTTTCATTAAACAGTAGCTTATGTAGCAAAGCTCTGTTGTTTTATTAATGACAAAGGAAAATATTATATTGCTATCAATCAATCCAAAAGAAAAATTAGAAGCATACCATAGGATGTTCCTTTTGTAGAATTAATAGAGAAGTAAGAGTTATGAAGAAATAGAAGTATTATTTTCTATTGAAAATAAGATGTTAAAGGAATAATTAGCATCTTCAGTTGGTTCTTGGAAGGACAATTCCCTCCTGTATTTGAAATTGGGTAGTTGTCTTTTGTCTTTTCATTAAATATCAGTAATGAAGTGCCAGTAATGCATGTACATTATAATTAATGACCATGCCATTATATTGATGTTTTATTTAAATTGGAATTTTAGAAACTAAACATATGAGATTCTTTTTAGAAAGAGGATAACACACTCAATACTGAAACTCCCATATCCCATGTATTCCTTTTCCTGTGGTTCATTAAGGATAAAGTTTGCTCTTTTATAAACATTTTTATCCTGCTACTAATATCATAAATCTGTCAGCTAACATGCTGTCATTCAAATGTGAAAATGACCTTCTGGCTCACTGTGAATGACAGGTGGGAGCTGAAAGGTCAAGCCAACAGCCTCAAGGGCATGGGCCTGAGCTGGGCCTCTTGGCACTCTGCTTGCACCCTTCTAGCTCATTCCTCAGAGTATCAGCTTGCTGCTTTAATAGGAGGGATTTTCTCACACGAAGATATCTAGTGCTGGTAATGGACTTCTTGGCATCTAAATACTCCTCTTTTTGTTTGAAATTAGGAATTAGTTGGCTCAACACTGGATTTAATTTACAGTTATCTTTCTTTGGATTGGGAAAACAATTCTGAAAATGTGAGACCAGATTTCGAGACCTTTATGGATCATGTCTTCCCGTGTAGGAAGCCATTGTTGTCACACACAGAACGTGTGGGACAGATGGGGACAACCTTTCTATGGTATTCAAAGCTTTTGATATGGAGATACAATTTGGTGACTCAGGCTGCCATGATGTGGGGGTGGGCCTGTGGCAAAACTGTGTTGGGAGCAGGCGATGGAGATGAAGCGTTATGGTTTGGATGTGAGGTGTCCCCCAAAAGCTCATGTGTGAGACAATGCAAGCAGGGTTAGAGGAGAAGTAACTGGGTTATGAGAGTCTTAACCCAATCTGCACCTTTACATATTGGATACTTGTAAATCAGTTTTGATTTTTACAGAAGCTCAAGATACAAGTTTGCCCTGAGTCTCAGAGGAGACTTTGAACTTGAGCTTTTGGGCAATCTTGGAACTGTTGAGACTGTGGGGACTGTTGAAAATGGACTGAATTTTGCATTGTGAGATGGTCATGAGCTTTTGGGGGCCAGGAGAGGATGTTATAGTTTGGATGTGAGGTATCCCCCAAAAGCTCATGTGTGAGACAATGCAAGAAGGTTCAGAGGAGAAATGATTGGGTTGTGAGAATCTTAACTCAATCAATGAATTAATCCCCTGACCAGATTAACTGAGTAGTAACCGAAGGCAGGTAGGGTGTGGCTGGAGGAGGTGGGTCCCTGGGGGTGTGCCTTTGGGGTATATATTTTGTATCTGGAGAGTGGAGTCTCTAGGTCTCTGCTTTCTGATCATCATGTGAGCTGCTTCCCTCTGCCACACTCTTCCACCATGATGTTCAGCCTCACCTCCAGCCCTGAGGAATGGAGCCTACTGTCTATGGATTGAGACCTCTGAAACTGTGAGCCCTGAAATAAACTTTTCCTCCACTAAAATTGTTCTGGTCAGGTCTTTTACTCACAGCAGTGAAAAAGCTGACTAAAACACAGAGACATCACCATGTAAGCAGATCTGTCTGGACCATGCTATCAGGGAGGGGCTGATGGGACTGGGACAAGGACCTCGTGCCTAGGAATAGTTTATACACAAGGTACACTTGGAGTTGCAGCTCCCTTAAAAAAAAAGATTCTGTATATTGAAGTCATTAAAGTAACTATCTTAAACTTATTGTTGTCATTCTGAAAAGAAATTTTTTTTGTTTTCATTTCTTTCTTTTTTTTTTTGATAACTGGGGATCTACAGGATCAAGGGCTCTATATGAGAGGAGAGTTACATCATCAGTTTGAATGATTTATTTACTTAATACCTGTTATGTGCCGGACATTGTGCTTAATACTCAGAATGTAAAATAAAAGGCAGAGAAGGTACCTGGTTCATAAAACTCACTACTCTGATTTGAGTGTGAAGGTCAATGATATAGAACAGACATAGAAAAAAATATCCGTAATTATAGGTAGTGATTATTCCTGTGAAGGAAATAAAAAAGCATTAGAGGAATCAGAGATCTGTGTTGACATTAGTGCAAATCATTTGGACACTGAGCAACTCAGAGCAAGATCAGGACCAGGAGTATGTAGTGCTGGGAAACCATCTAAGATAGGAAAGCTGGCAGCACCTGGCTTACCTGGTTGCTACGCCTTCAAGAGGTATCCTGAAGGCATGCTCAGCTTTCAAAATGTTCTTCCCTTGTCATTTGCTTAAGGAGACAAATTTGAACTTTCTAAACCATTCACTGTCTCTTGAAGCTTTTCCCAGTAATTGTTTCAAATGGCCCTAGGGTAAAGTTTCTGTCCATGCTCTCACTACCACCACAACAGTACTCAACTGTCACCTTAACAACTTTATGTACTGCAGAATTTAATGGAAAATGTGCCACTTCAATGAAACCAAAGAAACCTGAAAATGGGATACAGAAAATTACACTGTTACTATGGTAATGGCATCTCGTTGGCAGTTTGAAGAAAATCATTTAACAAAGTTATAAAATCCTAGTAAATATTGGACAGCTTTATGGAAATGCAATAAACTGAAGTCATATATCAAAAAGCACTAGAACACATTTTGCATTTATGGCACACAGCAAAATTACAATGCAGATGAGGACTAAATGACCTATAAATGTTAAACACATAGTTAAGCACGGAATATGTCAGCCAGAGCGTCTGTGGTTTTTTTGTGCAATATGTTCAAGTTAGATTGTAACGAGAAACACTTGCTTTCTCTAAGCCAAGATTTGTTTTGGTCCTTTCTGAATCAGAAGTTAAAACAAAAACCTTATCCATTTTCTTGCAGATTATCAGGTAAGATATAATTAGAAATCAGCAAGCCTTTATCCTTGGATGTGAATTTAACAACGTAAATGCCGATAACATTGTTAGCCTGGTACTGTTACTGCTCAGCCTGATCCAAATTGTAACTGCAATTGATGTTGTACTCAACACACTTTGGTTTGTAAGAAAATCATTGTTTTTACTCACAAAACATAGTCATTGTTTTGCATTTTTCTGGACACCACCGTATGAAGCTGAGTTTGATGGTGTTTTGAATAATGCATCCTGGGATCTAAAAGCTTTTCAATTTGTAGGGAGCATTTTAACCCAGAGAGAAGCAGTTTTCTCCCCAGCAGCTGGTTCAGATTTCCTGCAGAAGAAAACTGGAAAAGACAGGCTCTTTCTAAAGCATAGGGGGGGTGGCATTTCTAGTTAAAAAAATTGAAGGTGAATGTTCATTTTTAAAAAACTATGTTATCCAGGCATCTGTTCTATGATAATCAGGGAGGATATACTGCATATCCATAAGATGACCCAATAGCCAAGTGAATCAGTCAATCAATTATTATAGTCTCAAAATGCAGAACAACAGAATTGACTGATGGTTTTCATTGAGTCAGCCACTGAAGTAGAGCAAAGCCATCAATCTAGGGACTGTAAGTCATCAAGCCTTAGGTACTATTTTATTCTTCAGGATCCATCCCCCTAGGTTTGGTATGATTGTCTCACAAGTAGCTTTGAAGGTTTCCACGCTCAGATTCCCAGGCTCCAGGAATTCTCAACTACTCTGCCTCTGATTTCTCCTAGTGGCATTTCACACAGCCTTTCAGCACTCCTCTTTCTAGCTCTCTGGGGACATTAATCACTCAGTGAATATTCCTAATTTCCTTTCAGGACTCAGTTGGATCCCATACTTGCTTAGAGGGATTTATTGCATAGAAGAATTGACAGTAGCATTTCTTGAAGAGCATTTTTAGACAGAGTTGTTGGTTTGGCAGGTGACAAGAAAAGACAAAGAACTATAACAAAATTAAATGGAAAATGTTCTGGGTGTTTTACTTTCCATTAGAATGTACAATTTGAAGTGAGAAGTGGTGGTAAATGAGGTTGCATAGGTAGATCATAATGGGAACATTGGCGGACACTTTTTGTATGCCAGGCACTGAGATTTTTACATGGGTCATTTCATTTATTCTTTACAAGTTTTTGGGTGGGTGTTACTATTATTCATATTTTTCAGAAAAGGAAGGAGATAAAAACAATAACTTGCTTAAGGTCACATAACAGATTAGGACTCAAACTCCAACCAGTGTGAGTTCATATTCAGTGCTTTTTAAACCAGCACACTGTGCTGAAGTAAGTCTGGTCTGGGTGTAGCCCTGTGCAGCATCCCTTAAATGGAAACAAAGGGCACATAATTAATACTCATCATAACATCAAAACTTGGAACATCTTTGCATCACTATGTCCTAGAATGGCTGTGTGGCATACATGGGATTATCCCTGGGGCACTTCAGGAAGGCTGATTCAAGGCCACAATAATGACACAAGAAAAATTAATGGTCTGCCCAGTTCAACGCAAGCCAAGAAAGTGAAAGTGAACAAAGATATGGGAAGTAAAATGGATCAGAGCTGGAAAGAAGGTCTCAATCAAGATGAGGACAATATGCATGATAAATGGTTGTTTCAAACTGAATGTTGAAAAATCAGGATTCTGGCTAATACGTAGGCCAGTATGAGTACCTTGAAGAACATTGATGGAAGGAAGGACAGAGAAAGACAAAAAGAAAGAGATACATGCAATATATTCTCATTATAAAGAATTTAGAACTCCATAGATATTAAAAATAAAAAAGGAAAAGAAATAAAAAGAAAGCTTATCATAGCCCCCACCTCATTTACATGAAAACCACAGTTAACCTTTTGGTGTACTTCCTTTCAGTCTTCTCCTCTAAGATTTGCATACTTTCACACAGAGGTCCCAAGCTGTTATAGTAGTCTCCCCTCAGGGGGAACAGAGAGCATTTCAGGATATTCCCCCATGGACACCTGAAATTACGGATAGTACCGAATCTTATATGTATCATTTTTTTCCCCTACACTTACTTACACAATTATAATGCCTTTCCGTCTTAACTAAGTCCTTATCTTGCACCAGGGCCATTAGTTTTTTCAGTTTGAGGTGTGACACCAAAATTGACATAATGTTTTTTCCTTTCTTCACAATTTCACTGAGAGATGGTTCATTCTTATAGGATGCTAGATCTTAGCAACCTTGGCATATGACTTCTTATTTACTTACTGAGAATTTTCATCCTTTCACTTAAAAGAAATACTTTACAGTTTCCCTTTGGCATTCAAATTGCCAGCATCACTATTCTTATGCTTTAGGGCCATTGAGTGTGATAGTAAATAATAAATCAATAAGGGTAACTTGAACACAAACACTGCAATACTGTGATAGTTGATCTGATCACCAAGGTGGTTATTAACTAAAGGGGAGGTAGCATATACAGTATGGATACTTCGGACAAAGGGATGATTCATATCCCAGGTGGGATGGAGTGGGAATGCATGAGATTTCATCATACTTCTTAGAATGGAGCACAATTGAAAACTTATGAATTGTTTCTTTCTGGAATTTTCCATTTAATATTTTCAGACCACAGTTGACTGAAGCTGGCAAGAAAAACTCAGGATAAAGGGTGACTTATTATATATACAGAAGGGTATATCGAACATATGTACAGTTTGAAGAATAAGTATGCAGTTAACTTTGGTGCAACTATGGCCCAAGGACTCAAGTTAAAAAAACTATAAATAGAAAAAAATCAGTAGAATAGAGGGAAAAGAACAGTGGGGAGGGAGAAGGGAAGGAAAGGGAAAGTACCAGGGACTGAATTAGAACAAAGTATATTCCATGCTTGTATAATTCTGTCAAAAGGAACCCTAATGTTATGTATAATAAAAAGCACTAATAAAGAAAAAGGGCTCAGGTAAAGAAACAGCATGTAAAATTGTCCCTTCTCCCCGCACCCTTCCTGTCTCCTGTCCCAAGGCCCAGGTGCCCCTTCTTGATAGTCACCTTCTTCTCCACTGCTTTCTCCTCCTTCCTCTCTCCACCAAACATAATCCAGATTTTGATAATAATTGTTTTACTTTCTTAGTATTTTTATTGCCCTTGTAGTCTTTCATAAACAATTGTACCTATTTCTGGAATTTATGAAAGTGGGATCATACTCTGAACTCTGGTGACTGGCTTGTTTTGCTCACATTTTGTTGATAGCAATCCATGCTGACATGTGAAGGTGCAGTGGATCACAATATTATTCTATCTACTTTTTTCAGCAATTTCAAATATGATGGTTTTTCCTATCATATTTGAGGCAAATGTGTTTCCCTAGTTTTTATAAATTCCTTGTAATTTTGTTATGTTTTGACAGACAGATGTTATAAACAAGATTATGTAGTAATTACCATTGATCTTTTCCCTTTATGATTTTGTTCTTGCCTTTGAAACTTAGATGGTCCTTCCCCTCTAGGGTGTTGATAAATATTTGCAATTACCTAAGTTCTTTGATGCTTTGATGTTTTTTTGGAAAACTTTAGCACTTTATCCACCTGTATTTATTTTGATTTCCAATCCAATTTGACATATAGACTGATTTTCTCTCCCAATAGTCAACTGTATATTGTGTAATCTTTACCTCACTCATTTGTGCTGCTTTCTTTGTTTAGCGGGAATGAGTCAGAGTTGTGTGCTGAGAAGCAAGGCCAGGTTGCACAGAGGGGGAATGTTTTAGTGTCCAGGAGAGGTGAGGAGGGCTTCTTGGAGGAGATGACTACTAGACTTTGTTTTATAGGATGAATGGGAGGGAGCCTGCCAGGGGAACAGTGGTGGAGGTGGAATGGAGAGGTGTGAACATTTTGGGCAGAGGAAACTAATAGTGAAACTATAGCTTGGGCTCTGGACAAATTCAGTTATTTAATTTATTGTCTCTATGATGTCCATCAACTTATTTACCTTTTCTGTGCTTTATTGCACCTTAATAGATAAGATTGCTTGTCTATACAATGGGAATTCTAGATAGATTCTACTTTATAGGATTATGATAAGAATAATAAGATAATACATTAAAAGATTTAACTTATACCAAACACTTGATAAATATTTATTGCCAATATTATATAAATTCTAGACACTCTGTTTTGCTCTAAACTGCCCCCGACTCACTGTGGGTGATGTGCCAGATAATCCCCATGTGTTAACTGAATGAATGGTGAGCGGAAGCTTAAAATGTCCTATCTTTGGGAACAGGGACGTAGTTTGATGTTACTTGAATAAAATTTCTGTGGGACTGAATCATGAAGGAAGGAAGGGCCTAGAACTCCATTCCAGGGAGCTTGATCTTTTTCCTGTAAGCCAGAGGGAGACACTGGATGATTTTAAACAGAGGAATGTTAGGGGTATGATCAAGAATGTTGGGGGCAAGAACAATTCCATTAGAGTTTCAGTGTCTAATTGGGGACTTTCAAGATGCCCAAACCCATGACTGTGGAGAGCGGTGACTTGGATCGTGGTCTTTGATTGCAACTGCAAATCCTGGCTTCAACTGCACTTGCACTGGGAACTTCCTGTGCAAAGTGCAGATCAAGATTGCCCAGTTGTTATGGTGACGCCCTGCTGGAGGAGGTTCTGTGCCAGGCAGGAACTATCAGTCTTGACCTGAGTTCAGGCACCAGCTGCTGCCAATAGAGAATTATGAGACCAACTAGGTAATTATAATTGCTTGCCAGTGCTTTGACCTTCAAGACCACCTGCTTTGAAGAAACTTTTTCACAGAAACCCTTTTGATGATAAAACCTATATAATAATTTCCAGCTAGCTCTGGGTCATTGTTCCTCCATTAGAGGATGATGTCCCACCCGGTCCCGGCTTTCTCTCTGTTAAATGTTTGTTTTTCTTAATTCACGTCACCCCTCACCAGTTTCTAAGATTCAGTTATACAAGTCACAGCACATAACTTCTGCCCTCTCCAAAACACTGGGTAAAAGAGATTTTAACTTTATCTTTTCTTAGAAATACTCAAAGACAGAGGCATTGTGTCTCTATATAAATGAATCCAGGCTTAAATAGACATTATTTTTAAGGCAACTTCTTATGGTTTTCTGGGGCAAGCCTTATTAGTTACTCCTTAATATCTGTTTTCTTCTCTTCTTGGCAATGGAGTCCACAATTTCTAGCTGGGTATTTGGTTATCTGGAAATAGAACTATATTTCACATCTTCCCTTTTGCCCAGTAGTGAGTGTGTGACTGGCCAGTGGATTGTTAGCTGAACAATCGTGTAATTTCTAAGATTTATTCTTAAAAGTAAGGGACATGCCTTCTTCTTTACTCCTTCCTTTTTCTTCTGGTGGATAGATTGCAGACATGATGTCTGGAGCTTAAGCAGCCATTTTGGACATTAAGGTAGAGGCCACATACTATGAAATTCCCTCTTCCTGTTCAAAAAATTCTTTCCAATAATAGGCAAGAATTATTTGATTTCTTCTTCACTTTTAGTGTTAAATTCTGCAAAGCCAGTTTTTAGCCTTTTCACCCAGATCACTTTTTCCTGATGTCTAGTACTTTCTTTTGGCTTCCTGAAATGTTTCAGTATTCCTCCCTTAGTTATTCTCTGGGGTGGGATTTTCTTGTGTGTAAAATGGTAGATGGTTGGTATGTCTCTCAATGTAAACTAACTTTATTTCTTAAGTCCAAAGTGCTCACATCTTTCAGTTTTTGCTCAAAGGAACACGAGAGTTGTTAAAGTAAATTTCACATGCCTGTAATCCCAGAGACTCAGAGGCTGAGGCAGGAGGATGGCAAGTTCAAGGTAAACCTCAGCAACTTGGTGAGATCCTGTCTCAAAAATTAGAAAGGGTGGGGGTAAAGTGCCCCTAGGTTTGATCTCTAGTAACACACACACACACACACACACACACACACACACACAAATACAGTTTATATTTTCCCATTGTTCATTTGTTTATTTCTAACTTGGGTGCATTCAGTATCACTAAATTATATCCTCGCCTGGGGAATCACCCAGCACTTGATTCCTTGTTGTGTATACAGAGCCAGAGCCTCATAATAATATTGGAAGGCTGGACAGAGACAAGGCTATGAAAAGGCACCAGAAAGAGCATGGAGACCTGTTTGGCAGGTCTGGTGTATAACTCAAAGTGAGTTTTCAAAAGTCTGTGTAAATAAATCTCTTATTGTTTGGAGCAACAGATAATTATGTTTTCATTTTAGTAGGAATTGCAATTCAGCAGTGGATTTGGGACATAAATATTAAAGAGCAAACAGTAGCTCAGGATGGTGACCATTCACCTACTCATTGTTCTTTAGAGGATGGAGATGAGTTGCAAGTTCTGTTGACATAGATTGTTGATTACGTGACTGGAAATTTCATGATTTGCTTGCCTATTTCTTATGCTTTTTCTGGATTGAATTATTGATTTGTTTTAGGTGCCCCTGGACAGAATTTTTTCAAAGCAGGGGAACCAATGCTGGGTCAATAGATGCATGAAAAAAATAATGAAAGATCACAATAGTGTAATGGTAAGAGTATGGAATTTGGAATAAAAAATGTGTGGTTCAAAACCCACTTCTATATCTTGGACAATCTATATGATATTTCTGAGTCTTAATTTCCTTGTCTATAATAGTGAAAAAAAAGTGACATCTTCTCTCCAGTTTTGTTCTGACAATTTGTCTTGATTTTGCAGTTAATTATTAATTAATTTTGCAGTTGACTTTGAATTATTAGACTATGCCTAAGCCACAAAACAACTGGCCAAATGCAATGTACTGATCATATTGTGTCTGGACATAGTAAACACTCACCAATTACTTGTTAAATGAAAGAATGGAAAATATGAGTACACATCTCTATAACTTTTATTTACTTTTCTTTAGATTACAGTTGCCACAAAATCAATGCAATGAGCTGCCACGGAATGGCTGTGTTGGCAAGGAAAGAATGAGAGACAGACTGGGAATCAGGTGGGGCAGGATGTAGTGTGTGTGTGTGTGTGTGTGTGTGTGTGTGTGTGTGTGGTGGGGGGAGAGAATGGAAAAATCCCAAGCCCATCAAAGACTTCTGGCTTACTTTGGTATTTCACTCACATAAGGAAGTATAAACAGAGGGCTCTGTTTGGGTTATGACTCTTGGAAGCTATCAGCCTATTTCAGGTATCAGGTGGTTTATAGTTTTGACATTGGCTCTCCCCCACTGAGAGATATAAACCCTCTCAGGTGCAGCATTATAGCATTTAGATTTCCACTCATGATTCTGAGCCAGGGGAAACAAATGAGGAATTAAATAGTGCCAACAGACTGTGTGTGCATGAAGATGACCTCCTTTCTGAAAACAAAAGGCAGGGGCTCCCTCTCTCCCAAATCAATGAGTTCATGCTCCTACCACATCCACCCTCATGGAAGAATTTGTGTAAACTGTTTCAGCAGGCTGGTTCACATAAACCTTGTGTGGAGCTGACTCCCTTGATTACCCATTTGCGACATTCAGCTTCTGAAAACCACTAAGTAGTCCCAATGTTTAAAGCACACATATTTCATTTAGGTACAAATTGAATGGAACCCGTAGCACTTCTCTAGCTCCATACCCATTATCATGAGAATGCTTTGATTATATGTCTCACCTTTATTCTCTCCTCTGTCTTCTGTCTTGTGCTCTCTTTAACTAGATGAAATGAGATAATGTATAAGAAAGGAAATTGTATTCCAAGGCAAAGTGCTATACGCACATCAGAATAATAATTTATTGATTTATTGGGCTATCTAAATTAACCTAAAACGGTCCCCAAAGCAAAAGGCAATTGGCAAAAGTTTTTTGAATTAAATTTTTTTTTCCTTTTAAGCTTTATCTTGACAATCAAGCTCACTGAGAGCATGTGTTTCTTTCACCACCCTCCCTCTCTTCCTTCCTTGCTTTTCTTCTTTATTTATTTATCTTTTTCTTTTTTGGTATTTGAATACCTTGCATTCTCATTGCAACCAAGTGGACTGTCTCCTCTGATTTTATAGAATTTCTGCTTTTGCTGCCTCTCTAGCTTGGCCTGGACCTAAGAGCTGTGAAGTATGAGGTTCCTACCTTATCGGATGGGATTGGATGATGGTATGTTTAGGACAGGAAAGGAATAAGCTTTGCTCTCTTTCTCGTGGCTTTCCTTGCATCATTTTAACAGCTCACTTATTCTTTTATTAACTGAGAAAACAATGAATAAGTTTATGTGCTCTAGAGTTTCAGAAGGCTCCTGCCTGATTGGAGTGATGGGATTGAAAAAGAGTTCATGAAGGAAGAGATTTTTGAAGTGGATCTTTAAAGGATGAAACGATGGCAAGTAGCTGAAACAGAGAAGATCTCAGGGCATCTTCAGGGTGTGACTGAGGTAGAAGTGGTCTGTAGTGCAGGTGAATGGAGTCATACTTGGAAAGGCAAATGGAAGCTCTCAAGGCTAAAGAAAGGAGATTACTTCCTTAATTATTTCTCAGATTTAAGATATAAAAATGTTGAAGATGAATTAGATGAAATGGTAAAATTTTAATAAACCTCATGGAACTGATATGATTCAAACATTGACTGGATTATTGAATTATGATTCAATATCAATAAATGGTATTCCTTCAAAATGATTTAATTATGATTAAAATGTGTCTCTTGAGTAGTCAGAACCAACCAGAGATGACTCCAGGTTGAAAATTCCTCTCAGAACACTGCTCAATGCTCAGAATTCTGGGGTCATTCCTTGTTCAACCCAAGTATGGATCCCATACAAGATCCCATAAAACTGAATAAGCATTTTATCTAAAACACTGGGGCACAAGTACCTTCTCTGAAGATCCTTCAAATAGATCAATGCAAAGGAGGACAACTTATTTCCCCACTCCTGTGGCACATGAGGGCTCCAAGGTGCTACCTGTGGGGCCAGCAGGTGGCTGCATGGCCTACAGAGCAGCAGCTACTCTGTGCAGACAGGAATTTCTGGACCAACCCTATTGAATGGGAGTAGAGGTGAGAGTCAGGGAGGCTTTCTGAGATCAGAGTACTGGCACAAGCCAGTGAAAATTGTCTTTCTCTTAATGGGACCTGAGCCTGGGAGAGTGCTGACAATTTTTGTTGTACATTAACTGAAAATTAGAAGGGAGGGAAAAAGAAAATGAGTGACAAAAGGATAGAGAATGAAACTCTCTCCCATTCAGACATTTTTTTCCCTAATCTAATATTTTCAACTGCCCATGACACATGACCATCTGAATATTTGATAGGTACCTCAAATTCACTACATCACCAACAAAACCCATCGTTCTCCTCTCTCCCCGTGCATCCCCAAGCTGTTTTTGTTCTTCCTTTCTATAAATAGCATCTTTATTCTTTGAGCCATCTGGAGTTGAAAATGAGTACATTTTGATTCCTTCCTAACATCCAATTAACTGGCGAATCTCATAGATATTACCTCTGAAATCTTACTTAATACATCTTTTACACTCTGATACCATGGCACTACTAGAGATTAAGCCTTCATTTTTACTGGCTTGCATTTTGTAAATAAATTTCCAAATTTGCCTCTGCCTCCTGCCTCTTGGCTCTTCTATTCATCTTGTATACCAGAGTCAGTCTTTGCAACACACAGTCCTTGTCATGTTACTCTCCTGCTACACAATCTTCTAGGGATCTCATTCAACACACTGACCACAAAATCCAAAATGGACTTCAATCTGCCTTTCTGAGTGTATCTCCATTCACTGGTACTACTGACCAGCTCCACCCCACTCATACCTGAAGATGCCCCAAGTTCTTCTCTGTTCCAGCTATTTGCCATCATTCCATCTTTTAAAGATCTACTTCAAGTACCTCTTCCTACATGACCTCTTTCCAACCCCATCACCCCAATCAGGTATGAACCTCCTGAAACTTTGGCACTCCAGTTTACATCAATATTATAGAACATGTGTTCATGCCTTTACTAACAGTGTGAACCTGTATTGTTCATTGCACCATGTTAGACACTTTACTTACATTATTTAGGACTTCATA
The DNA here is from genome assembly GCA_020662805.1 of Glaucomys volans. Lineage (NCBI taxonomy): Eukaryota > Metazoa > Chordata > Mammalia > Rodentia > Sciuridae > Glaucomys > Glaucomys volans. Next base: position 22,361 of record JAJEJO010000409.1, read on the forward strand.
TCAACTCTAATGTAGAATCTTCATTTTGTAATTAAGGAAGCCAAGATTGGATACCTTGCTGAAGGGCAAGCATTAGATTAAATCCAGATCCATTTACCACAAATGCACATGCTTTTCTATTAGACTAAACTGCCTTCACTGAAGGGGCCTGAAATTGAAGTTCAGATGGAGAAGCACTGAACCAAGAAATGGAAAGCCCAGGTCTTGGTGATATTACTTGAGCATCTGTATCAACCCAATTCTATCTTTGAGCTCTTCAGATACATGAGCAGGACAATGTACTATGGGTTTTATGTTTAGTAATTGAAAGTCACAGTAATGATAGAGCAGGACAAAAGTTGTAGGCTTTGGTTTCAGCAACATGTTTGACAAAACTTGGTACAATAGGCTCATGGACAAGAGGGCAAATTGTGGGTTTTTAAAATATATGCTGAAATCGTCTCTATGGAAGTGTAACTATCTAAAAAATTTCTCTATTAATATTTCACAAGTTTTATCAATGTTGTAGAAGAAAATATACACAAGAAAATAAAAACCCTTAAAGACCTTGAAGATAATGATTATACAGTGGTTACCCAAATTCTAGATAGACAGGAAGCATGGAATCGACCATGATCATGGACAATGCACAGGAAAAATACTGGGGCTGTCAAGGTCAGTGATCAAAATCAGAGTTGGTGACAGATTCAGAGACCAGAGAGACAAGGTGAAGGGCAGGAAACCAAAGCTGGTAAATACCCAGAGGCAGCAGTTGCTTAAAACCACCCAGATGAAAGTTCATGTCTTACTCTTGTCGATGAATAACTGCGTGACTTAAGGAAAATTAATCTCAGAGCTTCTGTTTCTCTACTTATCAAAATGGAGGTAATTGCACTTACCAAGTGGACTATAGAGTGGGGTAACCTATGTGGAAGCATTAAGCACATAGTGGATGTTCAATACATATGAATTGTTTTAAAGCATATTATTTTCTAGGAGTTGACTAATAATATGCTGGGAACAAGGACCTGGATATTGGGAAGCAGGAACAGTGATGAGGAAGCATGAATAATCTGCAGAACGTGGTCTTTCACATCCAGGAAAGACCTCATCCTCCCCGCCCAAGAGAATCTTAAATGCTCTTCTTAGCATCTTGTAAGAAAAAAGGAAGCAAGGTGACACAAACTTAACAGGGAGATATATTAAGCTCTATAAGAAAAACTCATTTACATAACTGTAGGACTCAGTAAATCTGGTAGTTTGAAGCAATAATCACTCGATTCATCCACAGAGTGATAGTTTCTAGAACATTTGGCATTTTTAGGGTTCTATGATAGAAGCAGAGGGTGCTTGATGTTGACCAGGAACAATTTAGCTGGAAACTATTTCATCAGCAGTACCCTGCTTGACATGTTGATGTGGCTAAAATCAGTATTCTCCCACTCAATGAAATTTTGAAACATAGGTAATATTGGGTCTAATTTTTAGCCAACTGATTTTTATTCTGCCTTGATTTTTAGAATGGAAAGTTGAGACAACCTCAGTGTTGATATTTGAATTCTTGATGATGTTAAGTATTTTTTCTCATAAATGCAACCTATTGTAGAAAAATTAGAAAGTACAGAAGAGCAAAACAAAACGAAAACAACCCCCCATAATCTCACCTGTCCATAAGTACCATTGTTATTGTCTTACATCACTGTAGCTTCTTTCCTCTGCATTACAACGTAGAAAGCTCTCTGTTACCAGAAGTTTTTGAGCAAAATTACGAAAATTTGTCAGAGATCTGTGTCATAGATATTGCCCAGGAGAAAGATTATATTTTATAATGTCCACATTTTTTCAACTATAGAGTTCTAAGAAAGAAATGCAATGAATATCATTAAAATGCTTACTTGTATATTATTTACTTATATTTGTAGGATTCAGCTGAAAAAGAACTTCTGAAATTCCAGCTCTGATTTGTAAGCCTTTCTGTTGTTTCCCAAGGTATTGGCTCCAATGCCTATATTTGATTTCTGTGCTTGAGTAAACCCACCCACAAGCCAGACTGAACCCCAGTGCATTTGACATTTTCCTTTTTGAACAGCATCCAGCATTATGTAGCTTACTGGAAAATATCTACAGAGTGTGACTCAGCCAGTCATGCAAGCTTTTCTTTTTGTGGAATTCTTAGTTCTTTTTTCTCAGAATGAAAGTAGACTACATTATTTGAGGATAAACAAATCTGAAAGTGTTTCCAGTAATATCTTTTTATGTATAGGCTGCTGGAGATTAACTAAAACTTCTTGACTAAGATCTTGCTTCCTACCTAAATGACTCAGTAAATACAGACTTACTGAAGTAGAATTTGACTTTTCAAATTCACCAGCTGAAAATAGAAAATGAAGTCCTACTTCCCAAAGGAAGAAGTCAGATTTTGTTTTTCTTTAAGGTGTCCATAAACTCTCCAACACAGTACCAGCCATTTAGCACACATTTAATGATCTCTAAACAAAATTATTTAAGGTAAAATGACAATTCATGAAAAGTCATGTAAGTTACATGGTCAAACAAGATCTGCATTCTTTTTCCTTCACCTGTCCTCATTTTTTGATGAATTTCGGTAAATATTCCCTAGTCACCACATGTATTGTCAATACTTATAATTGGAAATCTATTATCATCTTGAAAGTTGTATTTTGTTTTTAGTGGAAGGCCAAAGATTTCCATGATCAGAACAGAAACCAAAGAGTTGGATGTGTTTTAGAATCATCCATGGAGTTTTGTTAGCTGAGCATGTATATTTGAGAAGTTCTTTAGATAGAAGGGTTTTGGGTTTATTGGCTGTTGTTGTAAAAGAAGAGGAAGTCAGGACCATAAAATTTGAGAGAATGGGAATAAAAAAAGAAGTATGCTACAAAATGTTTGATCATTAAATAACAAGAGTCGCTAAAGGTATTGAGTGTCCAGCTAAAGGCACTGAGTGTCCATTATTGTATGTGATGGACACCAGGTTAGGTGGTTTATACGTACACTGCCTTTTATAGCAACCCTAGACGATAGCATTATCATCTCCATTTACCTATGAATCAACAGAGGCTCAGAAGAGCAATGAGCCCTGCAGCTGTTGGCAGGCTGGGATTCATAGTGTGTTCCACAAAAAAGCTTTTTTCTTCACATTATACCATGATGTTTCATATGTGGAATAAATTGAAAAGAGAAAGGAAAATAATGAAGTGAAAACTCTTACATATAAATAAAATATATTTCCTTTTTATTTGAATGGATGTTCTTGAACTCATTCAAGAGATACATGATAATAGAAAGGAAAGGGGTTGAATAAACAAAGTGGAACTGGACTGCAATGAGGAAGTACTTCCTGTTGGGGTCAAATGTTTGGGTGCCCTCTCTATCCAACTACTATATCTACTCAGCCATTTTCCTCCTTAAAATTCTCTAGAATATGCTTCTTTGACAGGCTCTTCAATGTTGTCCCTATAAATGGCAACTTTGTAAGAATAATAAAATGGTACCTTGTGTGGGAGATGAATATAAAGGGTCCCCTTCCTCCCCCTGCTGGGCCATAATACTTGATGAGGAGACCACAGTCTGATTTTCAGCAACCACTCACCCCCTGGGAAAGTGCTCTGTGCAGGGCATAACCTGCATGGTTGCACATGGTGGCCTTGTTCTTCTTCACCCTGTTACCTACACTGGGATTCACGTCACTTGTGGCCTTCTCTTAATTCTGCTCCTGACCTCCAGTCTTGCCCTCCTTCAGTGCTTTATCCACATAGCAGCTAGACTTGGCTTTCTGAAAAGCAACTCTGATCCTGCCACTCCACAAATGATCATACAATACGTCCCCTTTGTCCTTAGTATGGTGCCTGTGTTAGCTTTCCATCTCGAAAACAAATACCTGAGATAATCAACTTAGAAAAGGTTTACTTTGGCTCACAGTTTTGGAGATTTAGTCCATGATCAATTGGTCTTGTTGCTTTTGGGTTCATGGCAAGGCAGCACATGATGGTGGGGAGCATGTGACAGAGCAAAGTTATCACCTTAGAGCCTGGAAGTGACAGAGATAAAGAGGAAGGAGCTGGGGTCTTACTATCCCTCTAAGAGCATATCCCCCATGACCTTAAAACCTCCCAGAAGTCCACCACCTTCTAATAGGATCAAACCTTGAGGACCAAGGTTTAACACATGGGCCTTTGGACGACATTCCAGATCCAAACTCTAGCAAAGATCAAACTCTAGAAACATCTTTCTTTACATGACCTTCCAGCCTTTCTCCTCTCCTCTCTCATTACCTGTCTTTTACCTTCTACTCTCCTGCAGTTAATATGGGCCACTTACCTTCATATGCCTTGAAATCTCTTTCTACCCCAAACCTCTGGCCCTGGGCTGGCTGATTTCTATGTGTCCTTCAGAATTCAGCTCAGACCTGCCCTCTGTGGAGACTTTCTGACCCCATGTTCCTTTGAGCTGGCCCAGTGCCTTGACCCACTCTCCGCTGTAGCACTAAGACTGTGGTTTGCAGTTGTTTGCCTCCATCTCTGCTTTCCCACGAGGTAGTTTCGTTCTTCAGCTCAGGAGCAAGGTCTTACTTGCTGTTACATCCCAGGACCTACCCTCATACTTGGTTTGTTGAATAGCCTCAACTGTCAGCCAGTGACAATTTTTTATTGGGTAGATGCAAAATCATTCTATTAACTCTTCCAGAAAATGTTAAGGGAGGGAAGGGGAATCAAAGATGGAAAGTCAGCCAATTTCTGGATTTAGCATTTTCACTGCCTCTGTTATAACATCTCTTGAAGGTCCTCCATCCATGGACTTCCACTTCTTTCTCACTCTGGCATGGAATTGGAATGTGGGCTATTTTCTCACACCTGCTTCCACAGTACAAAGTGTCTCTAAAAGGAATTTCTCAATTAAGTGTGGAGTGAACCACTGAAAACTGCTCTGACAGGTTGTTCCAAAAGAATCTGCATTTGGAAAATAAATCAAGTCTGAACTGATCTCTTTAACGTCTTGTGGAGTCATAAAACCAGGGAAGGTGGAAAGGAGGTCTGCAGGTGGTATGGCTGTTTATATTTAAAACTCTGAATTTCAGAATATTACTCATACCATTTAGTGGAAGATTATTGCCCACAGTGGGAGCATAAGTCCCGGCAGTGATTTGGTTAGCTCTCCAGAACCACAAGATGACCCCCCACCACCACCACCACTTTTACTTTAGGAATAAGGACCTGAGTGGAATAGTGTGCATGAAATTATTGACTCTTGAATCCTCCATGATTCCCTCCTCATCTCTGATCCCACAAGATAATTCTGCTTCTCCCATTATATTTAAAACCCATACATCTTTTTAAAAAAATTTTTTTATTTGTTCTAATTAGTTATACAAGACAATAAAATGCATTTTGACACATCTTACATAAATGGAGTGTAACTTCTCATTTTTCTGGTTATACATGATGCAGAATCACTGGTCGTGTAATCTTATATGCACATAGGTTAATAATGTCTGATTCACTCTACTATCCTTCCTACTCACATACCCCCTCTCCTCCCTTCACTCCCTCTGTCTAATCCAAAGTATTTCTACCCACCCCCCTTATTGTGAAGTAGCATCCGCATATCAGAGAAAACATTTGGTCTTTGGTTCTTTGTAAAACCCATATTTCTGTCCTTCAAGGGCAAAAAGTCATTCACCATGAAGTGAATGAATGTAGCCAATGCTTGTCCCCACTCTGCAAAAGCTGTACAATATTGTGACATGTGGGATCATAGAAGACCATCAGCAGCTGCAATGGGCACACAGGAGAAAAACCATTTTGTTCAGGTATTTGTTTTTCCTCTTTGTATGTCATAACTTGCAACTCTTCATTTTTATCAAGTGTTTTTCACCCTAGAACAAGGGTCAACAGATTTTCTTTCCGTAACAGGCCAGGTAGTAAATATTTCAGGGCTTGACAGCCATAAGTGTCTGTTGTAACTACTCAAGTCTGCCATTGTATGTAAAAGCAGCCGTAGGCAATATATAGATAAATGGGCATGACCATGTTTCAACAAAATTAAGGACATTGATATTCAAACTTCATATAATTTTATGTTGTGAAATATTATTCTCCTTTTCATATTTTTAACCAATCATTGTTCTTCTCAGTCAGTTGAAAAACAAAGTAGCAAGCCAGAGTAGGTCTATAGACTGTAATTTGTTGACTCCACCCTAGAATGTCATCTGGGACGTGATAATACTGGAATTGTGACCTTGAACTTAAATGTTCATGGGAATCACCTGGGGTTCTGTTAAAATGCAGGTTCATTGTGAACGTCTGCATTTCTAACAGGCACCCAGGTGATAATGCCACTGTGGGTCTGCAGACCAACCCCTGAGTAACAAGGTTCTCAAAAGATCTACGCAACTAGATTTATCCATGATAGAGAGCCTGGTTTGGAGAGAGTCTGGGTTGGGGTGGGGAGTGTAGTAAAGAGGAGTTATGAGGCTTTGTAATGGTTCAGGAGTGGACGCTCAAGGCAGGCTCAATGAGGTTGGAGTGGGGTGGAGGATATGAAAGACTTTTGATGGGGCAGACTCAGCAGGTCTAAGTTGCTTGGAGGATGTGAGAGCTTTGAAGTGATGCCAAGATTCTGTTGGTTAGTGGTATCTTTAGCAGAGGTCTCAGTGTTCTATGCAGAGTGGGTGCCACTAGGTGCTTAATAAGTTATTTACTGAATAAATAGGGGAACAGCAGGTTGATTGCGGGGGGATGGAAGATGGGACTAGAAAGAACCTAATCTTGGGTATTTTAAGTTTGGTTCTGTAGAAACCGAGAGATACTTGCAAAGCAAATAATGTTTTGAAGACAGAATGTTGGTCTTGGAGTGAAGTGTTGTTTTCCATCGACTGAGAATTAGACTCCAATCAGCAGCACTATCAACCAGGAAGAACATAAACTGCTGGAAACCTCACTGACCAAAAAATGAGCTGGGGGCATTTGCCACTTTACAAATGTCCTTATGTAAATGTTTAACTTTATTCTTGTTTTATAATAAAACTTTTTTTTTTTTTTTAACCAAAAGCCATCAAGGAGTCAGAATTTGAATTTGCTTGCAAAGATTTTAAAGTTCTGGCCTAAGAATCAATTTAATTTGAAAATTATACTATCAAGGTGGTCTTCTCAGGTTCTTTCTGTCCTTATGTGTTGTTTAGTTTGTTTTACTGAAGACCCTAAATATCTCTTACGTATCAAAGGAATTTGTTTTTTTACATGATAATATGTAATGCTTTCTCAGATGAAACAGGTTTTCTTTCCTTTTGTTTTAAACCTACTTTTACCTTTGCAAGCCAATGAGGGGACTTACCTGAATTTGTGGAGGTCTGTCTGTCATGGACCATAAAGAAACCCAACACACCAGTGATGTTTAATCAACAGCTTCCTAGGTCTTTCTCTGTCCCTTGACTCTCCCTTTTTCAATTCATTTTACACACTGTTGTCCAGTTAATATTTCTGAAGCAGATTCTTGATCTTGTTACCCCCTTGTTCAATAAACTTAAATAGCTCTCCATGGTCTACAAATGAAGCTCAGATTCCTCAGCCTGTTTTTCAATGTGCACTACCATCTGATTCCCACCTGCCGTTTCCTGAAGATCTCCTGTACTCACTTTCACTCACCCCACCCCATGATCAAATCAAACTCACCTCTGCCTCCCAGCTCCTGCCCTTTCTTGCCCCTGGGCCATTACTCATGCCATTCTACCTGGCCCCACTCCCACCCCACAAATCTGAACCCAACAGACCTTTGAAGCTACATCAAACTTCACCTTTTCCACGATGCCTTCTCTCATTTCTAAGTTGGAAATACTAATTTTTTTTCTTTTAAAAAATTTTCTATGACTCCATTTATGCAGCAAGGTGTACCAGAAAGCATATGGATCTCTAAAATCTGAACTTAAGGCAGAAATTGGTCTATTTTATTCATTGCTGTATCGTTAGTGTTTAGGCAAGTGACTAGTCACAATAGGTGCTAAATAAATATTTATTGAATAAATGAGTTAGTGAATAAATGATGGTACATATTTACTTAAATTTAATGCTATCATGACATACAAAAGCCTAAAGCATGGACTGAAATAAATTGAGTGCTTGATATGTTCGGTTCTTTCCCCTTTATTTCCTTTTTTATGGCTGTTGTAATTCTCAAATATGTCTACTTTTATAGTGCTGGGACCTGGTGGCAGAGGGTAAATCTACTGAGCACCTATTATTTATCAGGAACTATGGTAAGTACCATATATTCACATCTAAGTGTAATTCTTCATAAGAATGCTATAAGGTAGGTATGATTCCTTCGATTTTACCAATGGAAAAGCTAAGTCTCAGAACAACTTCGCCTAGGTCACGGATCTAATAAGCTAACAGATTTCGGGATTTTGGGGGGTATTTTGAAGCTCATGCCCTTAGCAATCTTATATGCTGGTATGGACTATTGACCAGTAAATTATAAAAGCAGAATACAAAACTATGTTCAGTTGATGGGAAACTCACCATCTTGCTATGATATTGTGAAGCCTCTCAATATGCCACTATGTAAGGAGTGCTTAATGAATGTATTTTTAAATAAGTAAATTAAATTTAAAAGCAATTGATGAAACAACTCATGGATTACAGAACTAAAGGATCGAGAAGAAGCCATTCTTTCCTCCTAGAGAGTGAAGTCAGAATGATGTTGGTTGGCACAGAAGCACCAGCTGCTCTTGTTCAAAGAACAAAGTTAGCTCCAAAATAGAAAAAAAAAACAAAAAAAAAGTCCAAATTAACAAATGGCGTCATTGCCATCACGAGAGTAGAGAATTCTGCAGTCTCTTTGAAGCTCTTAATTGCAACACCAGCCATGCCATTTTAGAGCCACTAGGTCTGTGACTGGAGGCCTGGGTCAGTAGCAGCTAATGACCTTATCTCCATGAACTGTTGTCCTCAGTAGATCCCAGGTCCTGGCAATAGCAGCCCCAGTGGAGAAAGTGTGAGTCAAAAGTCCTCTTTGGCCCACTTCTTCAGGCCATTGAATGGTAAAACCAGCAAAGTTAGATGAAGAAGAACTTTCACATGAGAAACCTCTGAGAAATTCAAGTTATTCACACGTTGTCAGCTTGAGTTATCTCACTATAAAAGATAAATAATGCAGTGATTCTGTCATCAAAAGTCTCTGAAATCTTGAAGACTGTATCACTCAGTGTGTGACCTCAGGAAGTTGCTTAACCCAAGTCTCAATGGTCACACAGGGATAACAGTGAGTGCTTGCTCAACTGGTTTGAAGGATTAAGTAAAAATTGCACATATAGTATTTATCACCATGTTAAATGGATTTTAATTGCTAAATGGAATACCATGTTAGATTAACCATATTACTTTCGGCACTTTCAGGAGTATCTCCCAAGGAAGTACTGACCATGAAGCTAGGCCAACTGGTGAGGAATAAATCCTGATATTGAAAAGACTCCCATGTGTCTTTTGTTTTCAGGAGCATTGTGTGTAACTAGTGCCCTGAGAGTCTTTTTCAGGTGTGTGCAGTCATTCTCAGACACTTCAGAGAGAACTCAAAGTCTCTTTCAGGTATTTGCCAACACACTGACTATGAATTGCTATCAATTTTCATCTTATTTGTATAGAAGTCTCATTATTAAGTAATTAGATATGAAATACATATTAATGCAATTATTCTCATTATTAATCCAAGAATAATTGAAGTGTTGGTATATACTCATTCAATTCTCATAACATCTCTGCAGGGTAAAGATTACTGTCATCACTTGCAGATGTACAACCTAATCATGAATTAGCTTATGTAATTTGTCTTCCATATCATAGACAGGAAGTGACAGAGCTGTTATTTAAGCCCAGATCTCTCTGATGCCAAAGCGCGTGTTCTTTCCATTGAAACACAGACTTAGCAGAGCTAACCACATGGTCACAACCTCACACTTGCATCTCAATAACAGGCGTTGAGTGGTGCACAGTGTAAACTCTCTGCTGACAGGTGGGGGGGGGGGCAGGTAGAACAAAACGTAATCCTTTAAGGGTTTAATTGTTGGAAAGAAGGAAATAAAAACATAAATAGGACTTATAGTGTGAGAAGGGTCTGATTGATGTGTACATTGGGAGGGACTGGATTAGGTAAGACCTTGTAGGAGACGATGCCTTAGCTAAATTCTGAGGAATGAGCAAGCATTAGCCAGGGGATTGGTTGGGGTGGGGTGGGGGTGAGGGAAGAATGACCCAGGAAAAGGCACAACGTATGGAAAGATCTGTAGGGTGAGAGGGAAGGCATATTTGAGGAACTTTAGGCAGTTTACTATGTTTGGAGAATAGAAATGGAGGGAGAGAATAAATTGCATGAGGCTTTGGGGCAAAATTAAGGAAGTTGGGCTTTATCATGGTGGATATTTATATTGCTACAGGATGGGATTTAGTTTAGGGAGGGAGAGAGAGGTAGCAGGCCTTGAGCAGGGAGGCCAGGCTAGATGGAGAGACAGACAAAGGCAGGAGGAGGCTGTTGATTGGAAACAATGGCCTATAAAATCTGGGGACTTCCCATTGCTCCACGTGTCATATCCTGGTGTGTGGTGGAAGCAAACCTGTGGAATTACTAGTGGGACATTGCTGGAAGGCTTATTATGTTTATTTCTCCATCCAATCTTAACCAAGGACTTACGACATAAGAATAGTTTCTGAACCGTATTTATTCAGAGTATTTGCTCCTAATTTTTCTCAAGAGCAGTCTTTGCTGCAAACTATAGGTGGCTTCCAGCTAGTGAACTCAGGCTGAACACCTGAGTCACTTCAGTCCAATGGGCAGGCAGCCAGCCAGAGCAGCCCTGTGCTAGTCAGGGTGTCTTGACAAGAGCTGAATGAAGAATAATTTTCCTTCAGGGCGTATGACTTGTTTGGGGAAGCCAACTCCTAGACAATTCAGTAGAACTTTACATTAAGGATAGCAATAATATTTGGCCATAAATGAAAGGGAATTTCCCATATCCTATAGGTGGCATAGAAGGGTGTCCTTTTGCCAGTAAAAACAAGACAAAACAAAACAAAATCCAGAATCCTCCTAAACTATCAGCTAAGGGAATTCTGTAGCTCAAAAGGATGTTCTCACTCCTTGTAAATTCTTGCTATTTTGTTTCTTTTGAGTTCCTGCACTTAGGCAGTAATTTAGAGGTAGCTACATTTGTTGTCCTTGCACAAATGGCACTTGTATTATGCCTGACACAGTTCCAAGTGTTTATGGATTATGTCATTGTACCTTGTACAGTGAAGTAAGAGCTGTTTTATCATCATCGTCAGCTTACTGATGAAAAAACTGATGCAGAGGAACATGCTCACAGTGAAACAGCTGTTTAGTGGAGCTGTGTTTTGAACCCAGGTAATTGGGCTCCAGAATCTATGCTTGAAATCTGGAGTTCATAAGCCTTAATGTGAAGGAGAAATACTAGGAATGTGCATTAAGTATATGAAGATGTAGAATCCTGGACCACACTCTCAGAGACTCTGACTTAGTTTGTCTTGAAGGGACCTGAGTATTTACACTTTTAACAAGTGCCCAGCATGTTTGTGAGGGGTGTGTTTCTAGACCATGCTTTGCAAAACACTACTCTACAGCACTGTTAATCTGTCGGGTTGTTATCGCTGGAAGTCTGCTTGCCCATTTTCTGCTACACTAGTATTCTGTTGAATACAAAGAAAAACAATGTGAAAGCAGTGACATTCTGAGGATGCTTTATCACGTATGTATGCACATATTTTAAACATTAGTTGTGTCTTCATATATAAATAAGTTTGAATAAAGCTAGTTTTTTAAAAAAATATTTTTAATTCCATATGATGCCAAGTATCTCTTTGAACTAATATTGCTAGTTATTTGTTTTTATACCTCATAGACTCATTCAGAAATAAATTTGTAGTCATTTTAAGAGGAGACAATTCTTCATAAGGTGACATTCTTTTGTCATTCCACTATTGGGGTCAAAACTACATGTTTGTTGGTTGTTAGTGATGTTATAATGACCTTTAAATGTACATTGCTATGTTTTGAGAATATGAGCCAATCTATGACATCTTCCCATTCATTCCAAAATTTTCAGTGTTTCTTGTCCATTTATTGTACTTCTTTTAACTCTCTGCCATAATTCTTACACAATTGTGATAGAATTAAGTACAGTGAATTTTGCAGTCAATGCTAAAATTATCAGTTGAAAGGAACTATTTGGAATGTTTTCTAACTGAAATAAAAGCAGTATGTATTTTTCAATCTTACATTTATTTAAATTTGGGCATTCAGGAAGCACCTATTTTTAGGATAAAACTAGAATTCACATCCACTTGACAAAGAAAAAATTTTAAAAACTATTTAATAGAAAGTCTTCATCAGTTACAATATAGCCTTCTAAATTAACAAGGGTTCAAGGCAACCCATTTTCTCTCCTAAGGCCAATTTTCTGTGACTTAATAGAGTTTAACACTCCTGGCTCAACTTCTGTACCTTTCTCTAACTGACCAGGAGAAATGGAATGAGAGATGGAGCATTCCTTTGGGAGAAAAAATCAGGGGAGGGAATGAGATTAGCTGGCCACTAGAGAAAGGGCTTGCTCACAGGCAGGACTGGCTCAGAGGCTAGTGAACAATGAAGGCAGGAAGCTATGAGAAGGAAAGAAGAGCTTTAGAATGATCCTGAGTATGAGTTCCCTACCACATCCTCATTTTATTCTCCCATGTAGTAGTGGATCTCCTGGAGAGAGGCTTTTCTTTCATAGCCTTTCTCCATGTGACTCTGTGCCATAAAGTGGCATTTCTGAGCCTAAAACCAACAGCCACTGCTTCCCCCATGTTCCAACTGAAGCTTTGTCCTGTCTGGCAGTCTGGGTGGATCTCATCTAACTCAAACCTTTCCTCTCAGGATACAATTATTTATCTATCTTCTTTAGATTGGGGTGGGCCATAGAAATACACACTTAAAAAAATAATTGACTTCCTCTGGCCAAGATGGAGAAACTGAAGGAGTTTGTAGGTTGCCAGGTGGGGTAGGTGTGGGCCCAGGTGGGGTCAGTGAACCTAGTGAGTTGAGATGATGAAACTGAGAGTTCGGAGTGACAAGGAAGAATTTCAGGACAGAATTCTGGGGAGGAGAGGGCAGCAGAGGAGAGAAGTACAGGGACCTGTTGAGGATGCCGTTGGATTTTTAGCACATGTATGTGAGAAAACTACCCTTAACAGTGGAAACTACCCAGACTGTGGACTACCCAGAAATATTAGAAGGAAAAATGCCAGGAGCTCACATGGGGCTAGAATAGTGCTAATCTCTACCACCCAGAGTGGAAAACTTTTAACTCTTGGGGCATTAGGAGGGTACTTGGAAAAGTATTGCCTCAGTGTTAGAGAAAACTGAATGCTGCTTTGGTACTGTTTAGAGAATCTCAGAAGCACTAAATTACTTCCAATTAATAGAACTATGTCTAGAATGAAATTCAAAAAAATTTGTAGGGATTTGTAAATATCCAAAACCCACCAAAATAAAATTTAAAATTGCATTGATTAAAAATGTATCAGGAGATCCAAGATGGCGGACAAGAGGGAGGCTGCATTCCTTGTCACTTTGTAACTCGGGTTTCAAACAGAGGAAAATCTGTTTCTCTGTGAGGTAGTCTTTGCTGCTTATCAATCCCTGCTGTTTACCCCATTTTTCCACCTTGATCAACTGCAGTCTGCCAGCATATTGACTACTTTTTGTGTGCAGATCACTCACTGACTGCCACCTATCATCTGCCATTTGCCTGTTTGACTGCCTCTTGCTTGCACATCGCCTGCCTTTCACCAACCCATCACCCAACCACCTGAGGTCCACCTGCCAATTGTCTGCCTGCAGACTGCCCACAGATCGCCAGCTGCCTACTGTTGCCTGGAAGTCATTGTCACAATACCCACAGGTTTGGTTATATGTGACTGCTGCCATTTTGGGACAACAGCCAGGACTTGCAGAACCCCTGGCCCGACTGACTGTGCCCTGCCTCCAGAACCCCCAGCTCAACCGACTACACCCCACATGGACTTGGCACCCATGCCCCATGCTGCAGCTCCCTATCTGACAACAAGTTTGGAAGCCAGTGCAGTCATCTTGGATTATCCTGGAAGCAGAAGCTGCCATCTTTAGGTGGGGCCAACCCCATCATGAGATATCTGCTGGAGACTGGAAGCTCATTGGCAGGTACCTCTCATGCTTCAGGCTACTGAAGACTGGGAGGTTTGAATAGTATATGACTGTTATAATGTAGATTTTTTTCCCTCCACTTTGAAAAATTTTAAGTTTTTATTTCTTTATTTCTCTTGCTCCATTTTCCTTTTGTTTACCTCTTTCCTCAGAGGCTCTTTCTTGCTTTTCTCATGCTAACAACCAACTGCTTTTGATTCTACTTTCACTCTTCCTATGATCTAGTATTTCTATATACTTTTTTCTTATCCACTAACAATTACATCCTATACCCCTCCCCCTTCTCTTTGTCTGTTGCTCCCTGCTGAGCAACAAGGTTCGGTGTATCTCCTCAGGAACCGCCGGAGGAGAATACAGGGTCAAGCAGGATGATGAGTGTTAGCGGCCAAGGAACCACACCAGAGCCAGGAGGTCTGTCAAAGCATGAACTCGTTTATTAAAGGAAGTTACACGGCTTTTATGTAGGGTGAGGATGCAGCGAGATCCAATCAGATTGAGGGTCTGTAAGGCATGGGGTGTGCACGCAGGCAAGAGTCTCATAGGACTATAGGGCAAGCATGAGCTGATCACGTTCGTGGAACTACTACTAGCCAATCCTAGGCAGTGAGTCAGGCAGCGCCACCTAAGGGAAGGAGGTTGCCACGAGGGCACTGTCACCATTGCTGTCGCCATTATAGGGTGTGTCCCCCACATTTGTCCACCATTAGAAACTGTAGACCTCATTGCAAATCCATTTGTTATATATGTAGATAATAATTGAACTTATCCTTTCTGCTTATTATGACAATATTGTTAATGTCTTCATAGAGGCTATTTGATTTAGGGCTGCATATTATCTGTACTGGTGCTGATAATATTGATCTCCCCTTTAAAGAAGAAGGTTTGGAAACCTGCAGGGTCACTATAAGTCTATAGGTGGAAAATTGCAGTACCCCAGATCTGCACTGCTAGAGGGGAAGATACATGAACAACATGAAAAAACAAGGGAAGAAAGTGTTCCAAACAAACCAAAATTCTATATTAATAGAATCCAATGACAGCATGGTAGAAGAAATGTCAGAAAGGGAGTTCAGAACATACTAATTAAAATGATTTGTGAAGCAAAGGATGAGATAAGAGAGCAAATGCAGGTGATGAACAATCACTCCAATAAACAGTTAAAAGAGCAACTACAGGAAGCAAAAGGTCATTTCAACAAAGAGATAGAGATTCTGAAAACAACAAAACAAAACAGAAATCCTTGAAATGAAGGAAACAATAAGCCAAATAAGAAACTCAACGGAAAGCATCACCAACAGAGTAGATCACTTGGAAGACAGAACCTCAGACAATGAAGACAAAATATTTATTTAATCTTGAAAATAAAGTTGCCCAAGCAGAGAAGATGTTAAGAAATCATGAATGGACAGATATCATTGCCCTGTGTACATGCATGAACGCACAGATGGTGTGACTCTACTTTGTGTACAACCAGTGAAACAATAGCTGTACTCCATTTGTGTTCAATGAATCAATAAATAAATTTAAAAAAAAAGAAAGAAATCATGAATGGAATCTTCAGGAACTATGGGTTATCATGAAAAGATCAAATTTAAGAAGTATCAGGTTTGAGGAAGGCACAGAGATACAAACCAAAGGAATGAACAACCTATTCAATGAAATAATATCAGAAAATTTCCCAAACCTGAAGAATGAAATGGAAAATCAACTACAAGAGGCTTACAGGACACCGAATGCACAAAATTACAACCAATCCACACCAAGGCACATTATAATGAAAATGCCTAACATCCAAAATAAAGATAGAATTTTAAAGACTGTGAGAGAAAAGCATCAGATTACATAAAGGGGGAAATCAATACAGATATCAGCAGATTTCTCAGCACAGACCTTCAAAGCTAGAAGGACTTGGAAAAACATATTTCAAGATCTGAAAGAAAATGCATGCCAACCATGAATCTTATACCCAGCAAAACTTACCTTCAGATTTGATGACAAAATAAAATCCTTCCATGATAAACAAAAATTAAAAGAGTTTACAAATAGAAAGCCTGTGCTACAGAACATTCTCGGCAAAATATTCCATGAGGAAGAAATGAAAAAAAACAATGTAAGTCAGCAAAGGGAGGAACTACTCTAAAGGAAAAGTCTATCAAAGGGGAAACCAAGTCAAGTTAAAAACCAAAAATAGCCAAAATGACTAGGAATACAAATCATATCTCAATAATGGAGAAACCCTGAATGTTAATGGCCTAAACTCATCAATCAAAAGACATAGACTGGCAGATTAGATTTTAAAAAAGGACCCAACAATATGTTGCCTTCAAGAGACTCATAGAAAAAGACCCCCACAGACTAAAGGTGAAAGGATGGGGAAAAACACAGACGCAGTAAAAAGTAGAGATTTCCATCCTCATAACAGATAAATCGGTCTTCAAGCCAAAGTTAGTCAGAAGGGATAAAGAAGGACATTTCATACTGCTTAAGGGAACCGTAAATCAGGAAGACATAATGATCATAAATATTTATGCCCCAAACAATGGCTCATCCATGTATGTCAAACAAATCCTTCTCAATTCCAGAAACCAAATAGACCACAACACAATAATTCTGGGTAACTTTAACACACCACTATCAGAATGCATGAGAAAATGCTTTCCCCTCCAGAGTCCTATCAATGGAGTATGTTAGCTAACTTCAGATTTTTGCCAATGCAGAGAGAGAAAACTGTCTCTCATTTGCAGTTTTAATTTACATTTCTCTTTTTTAATGAGTGAAGTTAACTCTCTTGTTTATTAATAGCAATTTTTATTTCCTTTTTCTATGTTTTGAAAGGGTTATGGTTTTGTCAATTTTCCTGTTAGGAAGGATAGCTCTTTGTGATATGAGCTTGAGCTGTAAATATCTCCCTTAGTTGTCCTTTTTTAAAGGTTTGTTTATGATGCTTCTTTCCATAAAGAATTGATTTTCATGTAACAAAAAGTACCAGTGAAATAATTTATGACTTGCAGATTTTGAGTCATGAAAGTTTAGATCTTAATAACTCCAGATTTGTAAAGAAAAAATTTTGAAGTTTTCTTATTATTTAATAGTTGTGTTATTTAAAAAGTATCTTTGGTACATATGGAATTTATCATGGTATATGAGGTAAGGCAGGGATATTACTTTAATTCTTTTACCCAGTGATTTGAGATGATGTTCTCTTTATATATTCAATTTCTAAATGTATCTGAATGTATTTACATCTGGGCATTATGTTTTGCTAATAGACCAGTATGATACTCTTAAACAATTTAGGCTTTTAAAAATGCCTTAATGTGTTTTAGTGCTGGTCCCACTTCTATGTTTATTGTGTTCACTAAATTTAGCATCAGGTGATATTACTTAAAACTGTTATTTTTTCATTGAGATTTTGTTAAATTTATAAATTAATTTGCACATTAATACAGTCCTTCTATTTGTAGAAAGGCTATTTTTTGTCAGTGGTATTTTAATTTTTATTTTTAATAGGTCTCACATTTTTATTGACAAACATATTAATATATTTTTTGTTACGTTTATATATGAAATCTTTTCTTCCATTAAATCTTCCAAAAGGTTGTTTGAGTATGTAAACTACTGATTTTTGTATGTTGATTTTGTACTTGGTAATTTAATTGAGCCATCTTACTGTTTTGTAGTAGCTGTTAATAAAATATCTTGAATCAGAAAAAAAAGAGAGAGAGAGAGAGAGAGAAGAAAAGAGCAAAAAAAGAACCCTCTGAAGGGTTCTTGTTGAAAATATTTGACCTGAAGCCACAAAAGCCTATGGGTAGACCTAACTTCCAGTTTGTAAGAAATTTATAAACTGGAGAAATGTGATTGATGATACTATGAAGAAATGATAAGATAACACACAGAATATGACATTCTCTAAGATACCTGACCTGCTGTCTTCAAAACATCAAGGCTGTGTTGGGAGTGTGGCTTGATGGTAGAGTGCTTGCCTACCATGTGTGAAGCCCTAGGTCCCATCCCCAGCATAGTCAAAACTAAAAAAAACCAAAAGAGTCAATGTCATGGAAAAAAACCAAAACATCAAAAAGATGGAAAGATAGTTTTTATATTTAATTGACTAAAAAGACATCACCAACAGTAAGGTGTGGATCATTATTAGATAATGTGTGAGGAAAAAAAACAAGAGCAAATCAGAAACTTTGGGGGGAATATGGGGAGAGTTGAACATGTGTATTGAATAGTAGGAAATGACAATTTCTTAAGCATGAAAATGATGTGGTCATTATTTATGCTATTGTTTTTAGAGGATTTTGATGAACTATTTTGAATTGAACTGTCATGTCTAACACTTTCAAATCACTCTTGTATATAGAGATAAAAGTCAATATAGCAAAATGTCAAAAAAATTATTAGGCATTCAGAAAAGTGGTAAGATATGAAACATAAGGAATAAAATCTGTCAACTGACGCCAAACCAGAACTGATATAGGTCTTCAAATCAGCAGACAATAGCTTTTATCTAGTTACAACTATATTTCATAGTCTAGAAAGCTGGGAAAAGATGCTACAAAGAGAACTCCAATTAAAATAAAATAGACCCAAATTGAATGTGAGGAACTGGAAAATATAGTATCTCAGATGAGAAACAAACTTTATGGGATTAACAGCAGCTTAGACCTTGTTAAGGGAAAGATTAGTGAACTGGAAGACATTACAATTGAATATATCTAAAATGAAACGGAGACATAAAGGAATTTAAAAAATAAGTAAATAGCATACCAGTGAACTGTGGGATAACTTTGAGCAGATGAAAATATGCATCATTCACCTATTAGAATAGCTAAAGTGAAAAAGACTAAATATGCCAAATATTGGCAGTTTCTTTAAGAAACCACATAAACTAGCCCATTTCACTCCTCGGTATTTTCCT
Organism: Glaucomys volans; assembly: GCA_020662805.1. Taxonomy (NCBI): domain Eukaryota; kingdom Metazoa; phylum Chordata; class Mammalia; order Rodentia; family Sciuridae; genus Glaucomys; species Glaucomys volans. Next base: position 41,517 of record JAJEJO010000409.1, read on the forward strand.
AAGAGAAATAAAGCCATATTTCCACTCAAAGATTTGTTCATAGATATTCATAGACGTTTTATCTCTAATAGCCCAACAGGAAATAGCCCAAAGTCCATCAACAGATGAGTGGATGATGTATCATCCATTTGTATACTTCTCAATAAAAGGAAATGAACTATCCGTGTTCTGAAACATAGATGACTCTCAAAATAATTATGGTGAATGAAAGAAATTAGACAAAAAATAGTGCTGTATGAGTTCATTTTTTTTTTTTTTTTTTTTTTTTGGGTGGAACCAGGGATTGAACTCAGGGACACTTGGCCACTGAGCCACATCCCCAGCCCTATTTTGTATTTTATTTAGAGACAGGGTCTCACTGAGTTGCTTAGGGCCTCGCTAAGTCGCTGAGGCTGGCTTTGAACTCGCGATCCTCCTAACTCAGCCTCCCGAGCCACTTGGATTACAGGCGTGCGCCACCACGCCTGGCTATGAGTTCATTTATTTAAAATGCTAAACAATGAAGAGTAATCTGTAGTGACAAGAAGCATATCAGTGATTTGACTGGGTGCAAGGCAAGGGATGGGTTACTGATGAGAAGTAATGAGAGATCAAAAAGGATCAAAGGAAACATTTAAGGTACTAGCTATTTCACTTCTTGATCATGTCAGTGATTTTGTGGGTACATACATATGTCAAAACTTAAGTTAGGAGCTGGGGATATAGCTCAGTTGGTAGAGTACTTGCCTCGCAAGCACAAGGCCCTGGGTTCAATCCCTAGCACCACAAAAACAAAACAAAACTTAAGTTATACATGTTAAATATGTGTCATTTATTGCATGTCAGTTATGCAAATATTAAAGCTATAGGGGAAAGAATTGAGAAATAGCTTTTCCAAAGTAGAAATAATATATCTTTATATAGAAGATCTCTAGAGTCATTAAAAAAAAAAAAAAAAGTAAATATTTTGTTCCACAATAACTACTAATGGACACAAACTCATTGCTAGCTGGATATGGATTTAAACCCATACCCATAACTGCATATAATCCCTTCTGCTCAGGAGCCTCAAGCATGATTAGAAGTTCAAGGCCATTCTTGGGAATTTGGTAAGATACTCATAATTTTTTTTTTAAAGGACTTGGTAAGGATGGAGTTCTCTTTGTTAAATAACTATGGTCTTCAGCCTCTGAGGTCTAGCCCAAATATTTGCATTCTTAAAAAAAAAAAAAAAAAGTGGGCCACTCTGGACATAGCTCAATGGTAGAATGCTTGCCTAGCATGCTGGCAGCTAGAAGCCTTGGGTTCAATTCCCAGTACCCAAACACAACAAAGCAACAATAAAAACCATTTCTATCTGTAACCTAGGCTTTGAGGAACTAGGGAAAAAATGGAGGCATCATCTCCAGGCTGAGCCAGTTAAGGCTGCCTATTGGAACAGTGCCCAGGAGATAATCTGAGAACCACATTGAAAGGGGGTAATCGCTGGAGTTATATAACTGAATAAATGTTATGCCAGAGGAGAGGAGACCAGCATGAACCAATGAAAAGCAGAGGTAAATTCAAAGGGAACATTGGTCAGAATGGGACTTGGGAAGGGCTAGAAGAGTCTGAAGATCAATAAGGAGAGGTCAAGGGGCTGGAAGCCATTGAATCAAGGTGGAGAGAGGCAGATGCAGGCCAGGCCAAAGTACTAGCCTCTGGGAAATGACAAGTCAGTAAAAGACAAGTCACTCCTGATCAATGTTTAACATGCTCTGCTGGTATGAGGCAAGGCCTAGCAGCAACAGTTATAAGAACAGTTATAAGAACTCCATAATTTAAAAATGTTTCATTGTTTTTTTAGGTTATAGCAACATCCTGATAGAATAAGTGTGGTGGGAAATAAAAAATTTAAAATGTTTATTTAAATATCAATAAAAGAAGATACTCAGAAAGCATTGAGTTTTATGGCCTACCACATCATTCCGTCAAGTTCTTTCTATTGGTCTTGGCTATGAAATAGAAGAGCTTTAAGTCTATTTGCCACCTAGCACACTTGGCAAAAGTATGTATAGGGTGGCAATAGAGATTTCATTCATAAGCTTTGTATTCGCACAGCATTTTTGAATTTATAAAATCCTTTCACATAATTTATCATGCTTTTGGGTAGACCCTCTCCCCTTTTCTCTTCTGTTCTTTTTTGGGGAAGGTGGGTAATTGGGTATTGAACCCAGGGGCATTTGATCACTGAATGACAATCCCAGACTTTTAAAATTTTTGACTTTGAGACAGAATTTTGTCTTGCTAAATTGCTTAAGGCCTCGCAAAGTTGCTGAAGCTGGCCTCAAAATGGCATCCTCCTGCCTCAGCCTTCTGAATCACTAGAGTTACAGACATGTGCCACAGTACCCAGCTGAGATTCTCTGACTCACTTTTTTAAAAACATCAGAGAGATTATTATACTTATAAAGATTAAATTTATTTCGACCAAGAAATTTATGTCATAAATTTCATGAAATTTATGAAGTAAATTCATGGTAGGCAAAACATGTGAATCATTAGCTAGGTTTAAAAATCATCAAAACAACTTCTATTAGGAAACTTTAGAAATAATTAAACTGAACTGTGATGTCTAATACAGTAACTAGTAGGCATATATTTTAAATTTAAATTGTTTAAAATTAAATAAAATTCATAATCCAGTTCCTCAGTTAAATGTGGAACATTTCAAATGCTCAAAATTTCTCCCTATACCTAAGGGTTACCACATTGGGTAGTACAAATATTCAATTGCTCTTGTGTTGCAGAAAGTTCTACTTGAGAGTGCAGGTCTAAACAAACCTCCTTTCATCTTCAGTAGCTGAAAGCGTATTTACTAAATTGAATATAATTTTAGGATTAGGGAGTTGGGAACCCAGAGAGGTTAAATGATTTACACAAAGTCATATAAGAAGAGCCTGAAAATGTGCCCCAAACTGCTTACTCCATGGAGTGATCATTCAGCGCCTCACACCTACACAGTTTACCTTGTATGTCTGCTCCTGAATTGAAAGGGTTGGATACTACAAGCTGGCAGGTAATCAAATAATCGTTTAGCTTTTTATTTATATTTTACACTTACACTTAAAGTCAGGTATAGGTAATGTCCAGAAACTTCACTTCAAACAAAGTAAAAATGTCATACCATAAAGACAAGATCCAGGGGAGCTTGGAAACTTTCCAATTTCTCTGCTCTCTTTACACAAGTCCCTGTTCAAGCTACTTTACGCCAATCTGGGTCCAGACAGTTTGTTCCTAGGTTTACAGAAAAACAGACAGAGCTGCTCCTCTTAAAATGCCCCTGGAGCACCAGGTGGTAAAGGGCTCAGATTTTTCAGCAGGACTTTGAAAATTGAAAAAATCCTAGATGGGATGTGAAGAAGGCACGCAATTATGTTTGAGAAGGTGTAGCCTTTCAACTGAGTACATTCTTGATGAGACAGCAAAGTGAGTCATTAACAGTAGGCTGTCAATAAAGTTGAGACCCAGCTTTGCCTTGGATCAGCTGCAATGCCAATAATTTAACCATCTACAGAAACCATGGGTGATGATCTCTTGGACCTATTTTTCATTGCAGGCTCTACAACCTTAATTTTTATGAGATAGTAGACATACATTGAAGCATTGCTGTTGAAATGCAAAGGCGTTTTATAAAAAGGAAAAATAACCAATATGCAGGGTCATTTTGGAAGATCAATGCTTTATAGCCCCTTTACTGGCCTCAGGGAAGAATGATCACTTCCACATTTGAATTTCGGTGAAAGTTGTTTTTCCTGGATCGCTCTTACATTGCATCCAGTTTTTGGCAGGAACAGGCTTCCTGGACCCCGCTGGAGTGCTGGCTGACATGTCCCATCTTCCACGGGGCAACAACTGCTGTAACAAATTCTGGGAGAGCAGCCTATTTTTGTTACCAGACGCTGGAGGATGCGTGACATGTCATTAACCTTCAAAACTGGCTCTGCACAAGAATATTATCAACAGATGGTGACTGATTCTTTCTCTGTCTCTCTTCTCCCTCCCTTCCTCTCCCATCTCCAGGATATCTTCTGGCAGAGAATGCTCACTGGTTTCAAAGGGAAATTTGTGTGTGACACAGCCATTGTGGAATGTGGAATAGAGGCCTGAGTGAGATTTCTTATGTTTATAATTGCAAACTATAGGAATTAAATGGACAGAATAAACCATTGGTAATGCTTATATGCAAAGACAGGCCTACCTATAATGAAATGAACATTTATTCTGAGAGGAGGCTATAAGCCTCAGGGGAGGGTGACTGGATTCTGAGTGGAAGAGTTCAAAGCCAAATTGGACTCAGAATTTAGACTTAAGCATTTGACTTTTAAAGCTCTTACTTTGTTTGTTCCAGTTTTTTCTGTGGAAGTCAGTAGTAATTAGGGCATTGATCATCAGTTATTCTAAAAATCTATCCTTGAAGAAGTTGATTTATTTGTTTAGCCAATATTATAGGGTGCTTACCATATACTAAGTACTATGCTAGGCTCTAGGAATTAAATAAGACATAGACCAAGTGCCTGTCAGATGGAGGTAGACACCTAATCAGATGATTATAATATAGCTTCTCATGGAGCCACATGTTAGGAAAGGAGAGATCTACAACCCAGGACACAGATGCCATGGGGTGCAGTTCAGAGGGCACAAAGAATCACGTACTAAAATGTATCACATCTTCCTAAAGTACCAATTATATTTGATAGAAAACTTAAACTGTTTATCTCAAAACATACATTGAGAAGTAGAAATAAATTTTTAAATAGACTTCTTTCGTTTACCCAGGTATGCCTGGTTCATTTACCTTTGCCCTAATGAAGAATTCTAGGAAAAAAGAGCATTATTATCATCCTTACGTCCAGGAGGCACTGAAGCCCCAATAAGTCTTTTCAGTGCCACTTTGTCCCCAGAACTGGAGGAATCAACCTCATACTATTTTACTTTCAAACAGCACAATATGGTTTACAAAATGCATTCAATAATGTTGCACCTCACAGTTAACCCATGAGCCTTCTGCACATTAGTGATGAGGAAACTGAAGTTCTATGAGATTAATCCATTTCTGTGGCTTGTTTAAAGTCATAGAGCTGACAAGTGGAAGAGCCAGACTTCTTGGTTTCTTACTCCAGATCCATTATTCTTTCCACTGTATTGTATTGCCTGTCTTTATACTAAATAAAAATTGGAAGATCTAGGGAAAGAATCTCTTCTTTCTGCAGCTCATCTCTATTTTCTTGTTATGCTGTTTGGAATGGAAAGTAGAAATGACAAGGTATGTTTTGGGTGACATTGATAGTGAACATCCTGAGGGCTTGAGTGAGACAGTCTCCTCTGCTCAGTATCTAGGAAATCTTAGGAAAAAGGGTGTGGACATCAATGAAGTGGAAACTTGCTTCAATACAGAGAACAGTGCTGACAGTTTAGGGGTCTGTCATAAAGGGTTTCAAGGTTTGTTTGGTAGATTTTGGCTCTCTGGCCAGGAGGCTTTGGCATAGATTGTACCACTTACATTCCTTGGGCTTGCTGTTTTGACATTTCCATCCATCCAAATGAAACAAGCTAACACAGCTGAAAATTTAAAAGGAATAACATCATAAAATATTTGAGATTCTCCATCTTAAATTAGGCAATCTGGAAACACCATGTCCCTGATGTTGTTTATTGAAAAATTAGCAGGGCTAAGACACCTATTAGCTGGCAGTGTTCAATTCCTGAATGGCTTATCTGTATTTTACATGTAATCTTTGTCATTAGATTTAAACAAGGCATTTGCCTAAGATTTCAAATTTGATTAAAATCATACACTGTGCTTCAAGATTTAAAAATGAAATGGCTGAAACCAAGAAGTGACAAGCTAAAGGAAGCCACAGTATGCCTGCCAATTGTTCTTGGCAGGAAATGGATGACTCATCCTGAACATGTGCATTCCTCGCTGGGACAATGGGGCACAATGAAAACGTTCAACTTGCTGAACAGTGAGGACATCTTTGTCATTCAGTTTGTAGGAGACTGGTGAAGTGCAGCTACAGACTAATAAGAACCCAAAGTAACCCAGGCTTCATGTGATAAGAGTGCTGATTAAAATTAAGGGTAAGACAAGAACTGTTTCAAAATAATCAACAAATTTGCTAGGTACTTAAAAAGACCATGTTGGATAGATCCCAGGAAAGTGGAGGTGGAGAAATTTCAAAAGTTAGGAAGGAAACCTACTATTGCCAAGGGGAGACATGACCCATTGCCAAGAGGGAGGGAACAGGATTAGTTGCAGAGAGAGCAGTATAAAGTGTGCTGCAGGAGAATGGGGACATTTCTAAAATCCTTCCTAATGTGACTCTGGTCTGGTATCTCATCCTATAAAGATATCTGATAAATAGGGAAAATTTTATTAATTTGCTTTAACATCTGTGAACCGGCCAAGAGTTATTAAGAACTTAAAAGGACTAAGTGGGAGACATGGGAGAGCAGGAATATAATGGAAATTTATGTACCTTCTATTCAATGTTGCCCTGAACTTAAAATGGGTATAAAACTTAAAGTCTTAAAAAAAAAAAAAAAAAAAAAGACTGGGGGCTGTTGACAAAGTATCAAGGCAATCCTGGTTGGACTCAAAGACAGTGACTGAGGCTCAAGTTTCACCCCTAACTGGCTCTGTGGCCAGAAAGGGGGGGAATTTTGCCTGTCTGGACCTCCGTTTCTCTGTGGATCAATAAGGGTCTTGGATTATCCTCAAGATCTTTTCTAGCTGGAAAATGCTATGATTCATCAGAGGAGAAAGATCTGTGTACATACAACAGTCCCAGAGGAAGGCACAGTTTTGCCAACAGATAAATACCTTGAGTCATTTTGCCAGTTCCCCAGGGAAATTTACACTGTTGTTATGATTTGCAATAACAGGTGTGTTGATGGGAGTGGAGCAGGGGCTAAAGGAGATGATTCTGGGGAGGTGAGAATGTTCCTGTAAGGGGGAGAGGATTAGTGAGGAAGGTTGTGCTGGAGGTTACTTAGCTACACTGTGCACAGGGAGAAATTAGACTCAATTTTCTCATTCTTCTTGCAGCCTAGAAAATGTTCGTTCAGTTGAGGCCCTATATTTAAAAAGTGCTAAGTCCAGAATCATAAAAAGAAAAGCCAAAGAAGTAGTAACAGGAGTCTGTAGATTGTTCCACCGTGTGGAGATGTTGCATGTTCATTCTGCAAGAATGCAGGTAGAAGATGCCCTCTGAGGCAGGCCTTCCTTTTCCTGCACACACCTTTATTAACAAGCAGTGAATAGTGCACAAAAATGGTACAGTGCAATGTGACACCAAAGCAAAAGGAGACTTTAGCAGACAAATCCTTGCAGCAATCTTGGGCTGTCTCTAAATATTCTCCCAAGTCATTCTCTGAAACATAGAGCATCTGTTTTCGAGCCAGCAGAGCTTTTCATTCAGAATCACCACACTGTAGGCTGCCACACCAGAGAAAATCTTTTATCTCAGCTTTCCAAAAGCTCCATTAGGCAGACTCTTTCTTCTTTTCAGAACAGACCCCTGCTTATTTTGAAGGAGGTATGCTCTTGACAAGTACTCTTTCCAAATGTACTGTATTGTAATTCAACCCCTAGCAGGTAATCTGACCAGCCTTTCCACACTATCAGATTGGAGAGAGGAGTCATTCTGCCTAAGGCCCTGGCTGCAAAGGTGAATGTTGGGAGCAGAGTCCTGCTGTGCCTTCTCAGTGGTCCTTACCTCCTGCTGACTCCTTCCAATTTTTATGTTGGAACTGCATGTAGAGACCTACCAGGAACACAAGAGGCAGATGTTGGTATATTAACTCAAGTCTCCATGGTTTCAGAACTTATGACTACTGGTATTTGTGGTGTTTATCTCACATGTCCTGGGATGGGCTTGGTTTCAGATTATTTTTCTTTGTCTTTGATATTGAAAATGTGCTTTTTTTTATCATAGGTTCGAACTTCAGTGTACACTGGAATCATCTCTAGTGCTTATTAAAAATGAACATTCAAATGCCCTTCTCTTAGAGATTCTGATTAAGAAGATCTGAGCTGAGGGCAGTTCTTTTAATGGAAGTTTATTAAACATTACACTGTTGGATTGTCACATATATTAAATGGTCTCACCCTAAGAGCATGGCTCAATGAATTTTTACCTATATATCCATCTGTGCAACTACCACCCAGATAGAGTGGTAGAACATTCCCAGTACCCTAGAATGTTTGCTTATACCCCTTTCCAGGTCACCCCGTTCCATCCCTCTCCCAGACAACCATTCTAACCATTACAAGGTGTTTCCACTTTTAACCAGCTGCTCAAGTGATCCGGATGCACATGCTTTCTGGCATCTTCTGAAAAGTCAATGAGTTTAGTATCATGGTCAGAAAAAATTCACTTGTGAGTCTTGAGGTTGAAACTGGTAGCTTATAATGGATAAATAGAACATCCTTGCCAAGGTAATTTACTTGAGGGATTTAGAGAACTCCCAAGCCTGAGGAATTGCAATCCAGAGGAAGACATGCCTAGAATGAGACTGATAGAAAAAGAGACTTTTGCCCCATGCAAGTGGATTTCAATGTGCCTGTTGCCATGGTAGAGTGTTTGATGGAATCTTATGCAAGCAGTCTGGAAAGTAGGGTGTAGAAGTGGTGGATGAGATTTGAACCTAAGTCTAGTCTCACCCAGATCCTAATCTTTTATCTTCTGTGCTCTACTATTTCCTTAGAGAAATACAAGTCATTTCTGTCTTAGTATGGTGCATATCTCATGTCTGGAGATCATTCAAGTTCCTTGATTTTAATTTAAGCCTTCTGACGTATAGCTTGGAGGTCTGAGTGTTCATGCCCATCAGAATGCATAAACTCCTATCAGGAGATAACTTCATAAATTCAGATTCATAAATTGGTATCCTGGTTTATAACTAAGAATCTTGGGCATTTTGTCAGTGTCTAAATGGGTTCAGGAGGTCTGAATATCTCTGCGTATCATAATAAAACGTTAAGTTTCAGAACCAGAAAACCTGAGGACAGCATCTGGTCCAGGATAATTTCATCATGGTATTACCAGCAAACTCAACTCCATCCCCTCTTCAGCTCCCCCTCTGATTCCTTCCCTCTGCCCCCGCAAGTTTCTGATGTAAAGGATCTACACACTCGGTTTTTCTTATTTACTTAAAAATTCCAAATAAGGAAAATAGGCTTAAGAGAAAAATTTACTCTTTATCTAATTTTGTTTTTAAAATACATATACTATAATGGTGGATATTAGTATTTGATTTTATCATTTATATTCGTGGAAAAAAAATATCTCAAGAATGTTTTTCTAGATAGTCATGCTTTCTCTCAGAAATGATAGTTGCAGGGGCCATAATCTATGTTCATGAATAATTCCATTTCCTCTGTTTATTTATAGTAAGCAAAATCCAAGTGTATTGTCATGAATGGCCTGACCAATGCCAGTCTTCTTTTGCTTGTGATCACATGTCAGCACAAAGCACACATGATACTTTTTGGATATGCCTGTTATCACTCACAGGGGAGGAACACATGCCCCTTTCATTTTAACACCTTCCCTTAGATTTAACCTTGGGCCTCATCCATGCATTTGGCATCAGTATAAAAGGCAGTTTGGTCTCAGTGCCAGCAGTAGTTTCGTAGCATGGGGATGCTAATTCTTATGAATCTATCCAGGTTATAGCAAATACACTCTCTGAAGCAATTTAACAAGGACTTAGAAGACTTCATACCCTTTTGGTATTTATTTAGCCATCTATCTCTTATTTTACTAGAATATATGGTCCATGAGTACAGCAAATTTTATCTTTGACAATCCCTGTGCCCCTGGAACACAGCCATCCATCTTGTTACAACTCCAACTCAGTTATGGGACATGCAATGTTTATGTGCGTTGAAAGAAAAACCTGGCTCCTCCAAGTTGACTGGAAAGCTGCTCCCATCCCCTGCCAATTCATACAGCTTAAGTCCAAATACACACTACAGTGTATCATAGTGCTGCATTTCCCCCTTCTTTAGCCCTCCTGCTTCCCAGGAAAATAAGTTATTCTTATGTAGATCATGAAAGTGACTGTTTATTACTGTGTATATTCCTAAAAATGGTTTTTGGTATACTTTTGCTCAGTTGAATATGTGTCTCCATGAGGCAGTTTAATTATTAACTATCTCTGTGCTTGCCACATAACTGCAATCTCATCACTTTCTCTCTGGTGCTTCTTTATGAGGTTTCATTGCATGGGATACCCCTCTAATAGATTCCACCTTGTGTCTTTGAATCCTATACAAGCCTGTAAAATGAGTATATTCTCAGATGCACTAAACTTTTCTGCTTTGAGTGAAATGGAAGTGCCCAAGGCTAGACAAGGGGGACAGGAGTTCCATAACTCTACAATGACTGGTTGTCATTGAAAGCACGGTTGCCACAGAAACTGGGACATGGTTAAATCCCATATCTCATTTGCAAATCCCATGGGCTTCTCCTCCACTACTGGTGGAATTAATTATCCCAATAGCTCAGAGACATAATCTTATAGAACCTTGCAGCCACAGATAATAGTCACACTCGTTGCCAAGCCATATCTTCATGGATCATTCAAGTTAATTAATATTGAGTGGTAAATGCTGCTAAAAATTCAGGGCCTTATGCACAGCAGAATTCCATTTTATCATTACTCTGGGTTAGGCTGGTAGATTAACATGCACTGGGACATGTTATTCACAATGACAAAGTGAATGCAATGAACTGGAAGATAGGTACATTATTATCATGGAGCATTATTTTAGCATGCTAGTAAACAGTGTGGACTCAGTCTCCTTTACTGACTCTGAGGGGATTCTGTTCTCAGTGCATGCAGATAAAGCATCTCCTCTGGACCAGGACCTATCCTTAGGACCTAAGTTCCATCTTTCATGGGGAGGGACACTGTGCCGGGTGCAGAGACCTTGGATATCACAGGAAGTTGAGCTCAGGGTTCTAGAATGGTTCCCTGTTTAAACCAGCAGTGTTATCTTGGATAAGTGCCTTACCCTCTGTGAGCGTCTGTAAAATAGGGATAATAATATTACCAATTTCCTAGAATTAAATGAGGTAATGCATTTGTGTGCATGTGCGTGTGAGCGTGTGCATGCCTGTGCATTTTGGGCATAGTATATGAAATTCAAGAAGTGTTTTTGTTCATTGGGGAATAGAATTTGAAAGGGGATTGAGGCTAGGAAAAGTGGAAAGTGAAGGAAATTTTGAAAAAGACATTTGACTGCATACTTATTCATTTTTTAGTTAATATTGTCTGACAATGACTCGGTGCCATGCACTATTCTGTTCTTTTGGAATCCAGCAGCGGATGAGTATTTCCCTCCCTTCTGGAGTATTTATATTCTACTGTGGGAAATATAGTTAATAGGCAATAAGTACAATAAATAAATTCTATGACAAGTGAGAGTATGACACATGTTACAAAAAAAGAAAAAGGTAAGGTCTGGTTAGGAGGACGGAGGGATAGGGAGAGGGGCTAGAATACATGTAGCCTTCTGTTCACAACCACCAAAGTCAGAGTAACTCCACTGTCCAGAGACTTTGATTGACATGGCTGGATTTGTTTCTAGCAAGAGAATCAGACAAAAACGTTGACTAAAAGCTTATGTGTGTCTGGGCCGATTCTAAGAGCATCACATTTAATGCTTTCAAAGATCCTTACAACAGGTAGACATTATTATTTTCTGCATTTTATAGAAAAGGGATCCGAAGAACAGAGAAGTTAAGCAAATTGTCAAAGGTGACACAATCAGTGACCTCAGAGCCATGGGTCCAACACCAGCACTCCTCACCACTGAGCTGGGCCATCCCCACACTGTGAGCTGTGGTGAGACCAGAGAGCCCCACACTCATTCAGGCTGCTGGGCAGCTCTGCCTTTCAAAATAACAAAGATACCTCATACCTAATCCTCTCCAGATCCCTGTTTTCTGAGTGCAAACACTTTAAAGGTAAGATATCAGGTTTTCATATGATAATTGCTTTATTTTAGTTGTTCAGATAAAGGAAATAAAAAACAAAAATGACAATGTGACTCTGACTTCAGTAAATTTGTGTATGTGTGTGTGTGCGCGCGTGTGCGTGTGTGTGTGTGTGTGTGTGTGTGTGAGTTGCTGGGGATTGAACCCAGGGCTTTGTGCACACTAGATAAGCATTCTATCACTGAGCTATATCCCCAACCCTAAATTTGGTAAGTTAAAAAAATCCCTTTGAACTATCATTCCTCTCAATGACCTCTACCTAGGTTACTTATGCAGAGAACAGACATGTACTCTACTTTGTGGACAACGAATCTGGGAACTCTTTGCAGTAAAATCAGTAGTGCCCAGGACCTTGTGACCCACAGGTAGGATCTTTTAAAAAACAAAAAAAAAACCTTTCAGTTGTGTTTTCGTGGTTGTCTTTTAATTGAGGATGGATGACATAGATGCATAGGAGGAGAAAGGCAGACTTTGTCTTCTTTTATGTACATTTTTATTAAATGGCTCCTATCTCTGCTAAACAGGAGATCCCAGTTGAAAAGTCTCTGATTTGAAGCTTCATCAGGACTTCCTACTAGCAAATTTATAAGAAATAGTACAGCATATAGAGTTAAGGGCTAAGACTCTAAGGCAAGAAAAATCAGTGATTGTATCCTAACCACTTAATAGTGAGATAACTTCTCCAAGCCTCAAATTCTTTTATCATCATCACCATTATCACCAGCACCACCATCATCATGATTATTATCATCATCATCATTATCTCCTGAAGATAAAAAGTAAACATGAGATATTACAAGTAAAATACTCAGAACAATATTTGGCACACATTCAACATTCAATGAGTGTTCAAAATCATTATTTATAAACAAAAAAGTCATTGTTATTTTTAGCAGTTGCATGAGAGATGGATTTGCATAATAAGGAGAAATGATAGAAGCAAGTAACTGGCTTAATTATGACTTTCAGCATGAGATGCAGCAGAACCTCAGACAAGTAGTCATCAGTTCTATTTTCATCCTGAAGCCTTCTGAATAGAAAGACACACACAGAGAAAGAGTAATTTGTGGTATAGAGAAGAAATCTTTTAAGAATCAAAGACCAAACTGCTAAGATTGGTGAGTTCTCTGGGGAAGGAAGGAAAAGAAAGGTACCTATTATGCTAATTGGTAGAATCTATCAACAAAGAAATCCAGGAAAACAGAAAAAGGCAAAAGAAAGAAGGGGGGGGGACCAGTAGAGGAATAAAAGCATGGCTATGGGGGTAGAGCAGAGGCAACTGGGTGTCAGGCAGGAGGTGTAAGATGGGGTGAATGGGATGCGATTTGTAGACAGAGGCAGATGGTGCTTCTGTTTGGCTGCTGCTATAACTATCCTTGTGAGACAGGTACTGGGCATGTTCTCCTTCTTGGGTTGGAAAGTACCTGATGGGAGAGGTGAACACACTTCCATATTAATAACATGATTTTGTAACCAATATTATTATGTGCTAGGTACAGTTTTCATATCTCACAAAGTGGATTATTACCATCTCATAGATGTAGAAATGGAAACTTAATGACATTTTTTTTTTTTTTTTGCGGTGCTGGGGATGGAATCCAGGGCCTTATGCTTGTGGGGCAAGCACCCTACCAACTGAGCTATATCCCCAGCCCAAAACTTAATGACTTAAGTCTATTCAAAAAATTAGTAGAAAAAATAGACTCTAGAGTCTCCTATACATTTCCTCCTTTACTAGCTCTAGAAGCTATACAGGTCAACTCAAATGGTCACTTCTCTTGCATCAGGAAATCCAGAACAATTCATGTGCTGGATAACTGAAGTCCGTTGTTGATTTAAAAAAAAAAAAAAAAAAAAAAAAAAGGAAAAAAAGAAAAAAAAAAAAAAAAAAAAAAGAAAAAACCTGCTGTTTTTTTTTTTTTCTGTTTGCTAACAGTGAACAACCAAATTTTTTTTTTAAAGTCAAAAAGATAGACCTCACATGCTACAAATATGGCATTTGATAATTTTCAGTTAATTACAAATGACATTTGTTTAACATTTAGGTGATTTGAAAAGAAGTTATTGAGTATTAGCGGCAGCAATAACAAAGGTTTTTCTAAGCTCTTGGAATTATGAGTCAAGGTAAATATAAGTCCCTTGGTTAGAAAAGGGCACCAAAAAGCTTTTGAAAAGTTGTTCAACTTGACTTTGACGTATTGTATCCTTGGGAAATTGCCCAGTTTCAAGGTGAGGCTACTGAGACAGGAAGTAAAAATGATAGTGCAGAGAAATTACAGGGTTTCAGTTAAATCAGCAGAGGGTAACTATCAACCCCAAAGATGAATTAAGAAAAAATCAGAATTAAATGGTGACTTGAAATTCTCTCATCTTTTCTATTGGTTCTTTACAGAAATGAATAGGCCAAGAAATAAAATGTATTTTATTTGAACATTAGCAAGTCAGTTGTCTTATATACACTTAAAGGAACTATGAGATATTGATAGTGTATTAATTGGTATTAAAAATAAAAATCTATTGCATATTACCTGGCTAGCTTAGGATATTTATCTACCTCTAAAACAAGCATAGTATCACAACACCTGAAGACCTTTTCCTAGTGAAATAAGGCTGTGTCAGAGATGCCACAAGCGGATTTCCTTCTCTACATGGCTAAAAGAGCAAGACTTTATTGTAAGCAGATAATTCAGTGGTAGTGGTAGGTTTGATTCAATTAGTGACGGGGCTAACTTCAATTTCCACATCTCAGGAGGAGGAGTTGCCCTTTCTTCGCTGAGGCAACAGACCATGGTTGTGACTGGTTCCATCACTTACTTCCATGAAATTAAAGTGAACGCCCGGACAGTGATCTGTGATGCACAAATAAATTTGTCAAACTGACCTCTAGCCATTAGAGAGCATCTGAGCGAGGAATTATTTAGCTGCTATGGATGTGCCAAGCACTAAACCAGGGTGAACCAGGGTACGTTTCTTTAATATAGTAATAGTAGGTGACTATTTCTTTGGGCTCAAGGGTTCACGTATGCACACACATTTCCCTGTACTTTGGGACATTTCAAGGCACTGCTAGGCTAAACTGTTGGTGGGTTGGAGATTCTTGATGTCCTCTTTGCTTGTTCACACACAAGCTCATTTTTGTGGATATAGATGGAATCAATAACTATTTCCAGTATTTCTAGATATCATTGCTTGGATAGCAATGCAAAATACCAAAAGACAGGTAAAATATTAAATACCGACTGGGGTTGTGGCTCAGTGGTAGAGCACTTACTTGTCTAACATGTGTGAAGCACTGGTTTTGATCCTCAGTACCACATAAAAACAAATAAATAAAATATGTCCATCTACAGCTAAAAACATATTTAAAAAATATTAAATGCAACCATGCCACAGTGGCAAGCAGGTCAGAAGTTTAGGAAATAGAGATTGGATCAGAGTTTGGAAAGTTTAACTAGTCAATCAAATCCTTTGGAGAAAGTAGAGATCTACTTTTGATTATAAAGATGTATGTGCAAATATATATATTAAGAAGGAAGGTGGGGAAGCAAGGCTATGTGCTTTAGGCCATCAGGACCTAAGGGTTTCAATCCTAACTTCCAGACCAGGTAACTAAGAAAAGAAGAAAACAGTTCAAGAACACTGGCTTCCTAAGATGTGTGAGAAAGAACCCAGGACTCCTCCAGTCTGGCTGCCAGGAAATCTGACCAAAAAGGCCATTTGTCTCTTTCAGAGACCAGCCGTTTTTCAGGGCAAAAGAATGTGTCAGTATAATCACAATCGCCTGGAAATAACCTGCAGACAGAGCTGCTTTTGTTCTTTACCTGAAATTTGCAAAGGGAATGCATTACTTTCCTAGTTCTACTCTCTAAAAGGAAGATGGTTGTGTATAATATTTGGTGTACTGTATAATTGTGATTTTTTGAATAATATCTTGTGATTGTTACGACCATAAGAAATTCAAGGCTAGTGCCTTGCTATGCCTGCCCTTGTCTGAGGATGCTCAGAGCTAGAGAATAGACTTTTCCAATTTAATGGAGGTCCTCCTAGACCTAAAACCTTAGTTCTTTTTTCTTTTTTAAAGTACTTTCCTAAGGTAACTCATCATTAAAAAAATTCAAAATGTTCTGAAATTTGGTCTAAACTCAATATTTTTGAAGCCAAGAACTGATCACATTTAGTGCTACTATGCTTGGGAGGCCTGGTTCTTCTGTGCTGTTATCATAAGCTGGATCACATTTGCTTCCCATGGAATTCTCCCTCTGAGGAGACTGTAGGGGCACAGGTGGAGAATGTAATCCTTACTGGGGAAGCACTGGATAGGACATCTTTTCCTGGGCTAGCAGCTTGGCATCTGATAGAATCCACAGATGAAGCACATATTGTTTATTTCTCTGCCCAGTACAAAGGGCTCTTCTTTGGATACAATATGAAGCTAGTAGCTCTGACCCATCAGCCACAGGGCATGTGCTTGGATTTCGTTTTTCTGGCAATGATAACAAGTGTGCTGACCCATGCTCTCTCTCTCCGGGTCCTACTTGTGACCAACAGGGTGCATTTCGGAGTTGGCTGTATAGCAGAAATTTTGCATTTTGGCTCTCGAACAGAGAAAAGTTGGGCAGTCTGAAGTCCTGAACCTAATCTCATTAGAGCTGTGCTCCTATCCATTAAAATATTGTGCAGTGATTTCATCTTTACTTTAGGCCTAATTCTGGGATGGTTCCAATTCAGCTACTCAAGGCTGTAGAAATACAGAACAATGAATGTTCTGAAATCTGCTGTTTTCTTTAACATGTCAAGCCCATGCTTGTCTAACCTAAAGACTCGGATCTCAAATCCTCTCCTGACTTTCTTGGGTCATCCCTCTTTATCCTTGGTTTTAAAAGGATATGTAAAAATCCTGCTGTACAGTAGAATGAACATGGAACTTCAAAATCAGAAAAACCCAGGTTTTAATGTCAACTTTGTCAAACACAGCCTCTGTAATTTTAGGCAAATTTTCAACCTTTCACAGTTCTGGCTTATGCATTTGCAAAAATGCCACAAATAGTGTGGCATGGAGAAGAAATGATTAACTTTAAAAGTAGAAGAAATGAGTTAAATCCCAAGTTCCTTGACCTCTTTTAGCCTGAAAAGCATTTTACAGGGTGGTAATGAAGATTAGGCACTGTGTCCGCCTTGCAAGTTCATAAGGGTTAAATGGAGTTGATGTGTAAAAGTTTCCATTATGAGATCTGCTTGACAGCAAGGATGACAAGAGTATTAATTTTCTTGTCCATTCTCTGGACAGTTTTTTAGAGGTCAAACACTTCTTTGTGTTTTGAGAGCTAAAGTCTTATATTGTTAATAAGATTTTTGAACTGGACAACCAGAATAGATCAGAACACATTTACTGTTCAATGGAAGAGGAATTTGCAGAGTATCTGTAAAATCTGGAAACAGGACAACACATGCAAGTAGTTGATGGGTATTATTATATAATGCATGATATGTTCAGTGCTGACCTCATTCAGAAGGTGGAGTCCGAAATTTCAATGAACATGGGGTGTACTGTAGCATCTCTAGCAGTCTCTGCATGACATCCAACCCTACCACCCGAGTGCAGTGGGGGTGATGCACCAACCTCTAGAAGTACTCTGAATGGTCTTGTCTTAGTCCATCAACTTCAGGCATTATTTAGCACTTACAAATGTAAGCATTTGTCTATGTTTCCCAACTTTATGGCCAAATCACTTCCAAGATCTCTCCCAACTGAATAATTCTGGTGAATTCCATTTCCATGTACTTCCTGCTAGATTGTCCTCATGATAGCTCTTATTTCTTTTATGTTTGTGAAAGTGGGGTATTCTTTTTACCCAGTTTCTTAAGAATATAAGGATCCAACAGAGCAAAGCAAGGGCCAAGGGACTTGATACAGTCACAGCCAGCAGAGGTATTTCTAGTCATATTCCAGCTTACTAGGTACATTATGTTAGGAAACATGGAAGTGGGCAACTGAGGGACTGGGCCTCAGAATGCCCTTACTTTTTATATGGTGAACCTAGTTTTAAGGTGTACTTTATGTATTTAGCCAGGAAGTGACTCCACTAATGTGATTTCCCTGCTAAGAAAATTTTTTCTTCAATTCTCTGGAAATCCCTATTGAGGAGGCTGTCATGCTATTGAAAAAGAACATTATGCTGCACTTGCTTATGTGTATTTTTTCAAACATTTCAATCTTTCTTCCCACTACCTTTTTTCTTTTTTTCTTTTTTTTTAGATCAGCCTTTCTAAATACAGTTCATGGTGTTCTGTTTTATGTCACTGTAACTCTGACTGGTATGTGGAAGTGAGTCCTGTAGTGTAGGAAGCCTGGTTATAATCGTCAGATAAATCTGTTTTCTGGAAACTAAGCATTCCATAACAGCCCCAGCATATATAATTGTTAAATAATCTCTTTGTTTGTTCCCCAAACACAGGGCAGTCAAGCCATCCAGTTTATTCTTCCAGCATTGCAAGAGGACTCCCATGCCTTTTCCAACATTTATTTACTTTTCTTTTTTTCTTTCTTCTTTCCTTTTTTGTTTTTTTCTTTTTTCTTTTGAGATGCCCTTGTAAAAGTTTAGTGTGCTTTCGGATGTGTCATCTCTTGTTTCTTGAGGGTCAACTGTGCTGAGAGAAAAAAGGTCAACCTAAACAGTTCTCAGATTTCATTTCGGGAAATTCCAGGTCCCAGCCCAGCTTGTTCTATGCCTGTCCACCTATCAAGGCTCAGCCTGCTGTTGTTGCAGCTGTTGCTGAGGACAGAGCCCATTTATTTCCAATCAGCTGGAGCTTCCTGTAAGTGTTATTCAGGCTTTTTTTTTTTTTTTTTTCATTGCAAATTAAATGAAATGTTCTTTTTTTTTTTTTTTTTTTTACAAGATTTATCAAAACAGTTCCAGCTTCATGGAGCTTTGGAACACATAACACTGAAGTCTAATGACTTTTCAAAACTCAGATGCACTGCTAGAGGCAAACTGTCATAGATGTCAAATGCCTCACTTAGCTCAAACTCTACCATTTTGTAGGTGTAGCATGGAGAAGTGGAACGAGAAATTTGAATGAACACGTGGAAAGTCTCTTCTTTGTCCTTCTCATCTCAACTATGCCATAGTAGAGACCTGCCTAACACTGGAGGAGACTTCAGAGTCAGAGACTTGACACCAGCTCCCTTGTCTTAGGTGACTTGCCCACGGTCATGTGGCTATTTGTACTATAATCTTCCTGTAATACTTTTGATACATTTGATCATGGGAGAAAAATATCTGAAGATGGTAAACAAGGAGTTATTCTTAAGCAATAAAATATCTATTTCTATAATTACTTATCCTAAGGGTCTTGGAACATTGTGTTTTGGCAATAATTTTAATAGTCTGTTCTTTCTGACCTTTTGATAAGATAGAAAAATGTCTGTATTTTAACTATATGAACACAGATGCACAAATATGTGTTTGCTCCTATCATATTTCCTCTGTCTCAAGGATAGGAGGCAAACATGTCTGAATTTGTAAAACATAAAAGCAAATCAGCAAAATAAATGATTCCATACATACTATGAGGCAATTAAATTCTAATAATTCATGTCTGATGCAAGCAACATGAATATGCAGTGGTACACATTTATTTCTTATGTTTTCTTCATGAAAACTGGGGCAAAAATGATAATGTTCTAAATAAAAGAGAATGCTGTTAAAAAATTCAGGTCTCACCTCTTACTCTGTCTTCCCCCTTGGCTGGAGTAAATGCACAGTTCTTTTCTACCCTTTTGATTTTGAATCATGTGATGTAGAAATTCCTTTGCTAGTTTCATTCATCAGACCATTTTTGTTCTCATCATCTTTGAGAGATATGGGATCACTGGATAGGTTGGGGCCAGAATATATTAGCTGCATCTTTTGACTTGCTGACTAGTTCTAGTTGTACTTTACCAAAGTTCCCCAAAGAGAGTTCCACAAAGCTCTCTACATTGCATTAATGTATTGACTTCCCAGTGGTTATGATTGTACACGCTGGAGTCAGATTACATGGATTGGAATCCTGGTTCTAGCTCTTATTAGCTAGGCAATCTCGGAATTCTTATTCAAACTTCTTACCATTTTTAATAATGTGGATAATGGTTATTTCTCCCTCACCCCCAGGTCTACTGGGAAGTTCAAATGAGATAATCCCTGGTGCAAGTTAAATGCTCTGTTTCTATTATTGTATATGAAATTAAGTTTTCTTAACCTTAAGAGAGATGGAAGGGGTCAGATTACCTAGATTTTCCAAAAGGTGCACATGAATGGGACTAACTGTGGGCCTCAGGGCCTGTCTGCACAGGTGTTCAGAGGTTTTCTGTGGCTCTGTCAGTCACAGAGTTGTTATTCTGTCCTGTTCTCTTGACTTTTAAAGGACTAAGAGGAAGGCTCATTGTTATCCATTGAAGGCAATCCATTGGCCAGAATATATCTGACCATAGTTTCTTACAGAACAAAAAAAATCATTCTTTATTCATATTCTAACTTCCGCTCCAGGAAGTAAAACAATTCAACAGACAAATAACCTTTTGTCCAAGGTGAATTCAGGCTAGATAAACAGATAAATAGAGCTGAGCCTGGTTTTCTTTCTTCCTTTCAACCATTTCTAGTACTATACCCGGTTGTTGGTCCAAAGTCCCTATTTCTCAGAGTGGAAACCTTTTAAATATGTGTGAAAATTTACTCACGTCCCTTTTTGGTAAACTACCCACCATCCCTAAAAGTGACTACTCCTTTTTTTTTTTTTTTTTTGTTCTGGGGGTTGAACCCATAATGCTTAACCTCTGAGCCACATCCCCAGCCCTTTTCTGTTTTTTATTTTGAGGCAGGTCTCTCTAAGTTGCTTAGGGCCTCACTAAGTTGCTGAGGCTGGCTTTGAACTCATGATCCTCTTGCCTTAGCTTCCCAAGCCAACCAGATTACAAGCATCCACCACCACACCTGGCAAATATTTTTTTTTCATTTTATTAGTTTTCTTGAATTTCATACTATCTGAATTAATTGTAATTAATTATAATTCAGGTAGTGCATCATCTTTGTGTCTGGCCTTCAGATTGTTGGGAGACTTAGGCAGAAGCAACAAGTTTGCAAGCTACTGGTACATCCCTCCTGTGTCCTCGGGTGTCAATGCTGGCAAAACTGCTGCTAGTGGAAAGTGGAAACACGTGTAAGTGGATACTCAAAATGCGTTCTCCAATAGACAGCATGATACGCACTTTAGTTAAAAGTGAATTTATCAGTAGTGTATATTGATACTGCTGTCTATCGGTGATGAGTTCTGCTTCCTCAGGTGTTGAAGTATAACACCAGAGAAGTTATTTAAAAGTAGTAACACAGACTTCTCCTGGGAGAAAGAAGGGGGCCACAGCTGATGTTCTAAAATCCCAAGAAGTGAGCACACCCTACATCATTTATAAATTAGGGTCTCTTTTGTTCTCCCCCACCTCTTACCGCTCCTTCCAGCCTGCATGATTAGGCCCAGGGGTTGCCATTGATATAGTGAAAAGGTGAGAAGCAAGTGGCAGGGGAAAGGGTCAAATGGAGATTCAGGTAAGAGCTCAGGGGGCATTATTAATTAGCAACTCTCTGCCTGCAGCTTTTTGGGAGGAGCAGTTAGGCAGGTTACCTTGGTGATCAAAAGGGCTCTGGAGACACTGACATTCCAGTCTCCCAGGGGTGGTCTCCAATTTCCCAGACTCTGATGGCCTCCATTCCTCGATTTGACCAGATTTTCTATTCTACACTAACTGCCTATCCCCAGTTCTGGCTTCATCATTCAGACAAATTAGAGGTTTATAGGCATCAATGAGAAAATCTAGGACTCTATTAGCTGTGGACATTGGTGTTTGTGTTTGATAGAGAGAATGGAAGTGTCACCTAATACAGCAAACTGGAGAATGGTTAAAGAGTGTTCTGGTACACCCTGGTTTCCATGCATATCAATTGAGTTGTTGAGTTTTTGTTTGCTTACCAAGGGTTAACTGAGTTTTAGTTTGGTTTGAGCTTGTTCCAAAACCTTTATATACAAAGTGTACCATTATTTTAATTACATGCTTTAAAATTACATAAATTTATAAAACATAAATACAAAATGAAAGAGGTTTATTGATTTTATAGCAACTAAATTCAATGTTAGGTAAAGACACAATAAAGACACAATAAATTTAGGTGACTAAAAAACTCTAATTATGTATGGATAAAACAACTGTAAAAAGGAAAAACTGTATGGGGAAAAATTGTAACAATTTAAAATTATGCATAATGTTGGCTTTGCATGTGTTTTTAAGTTGTCTTTCTACTATAAATGCAAAACAACTAGAAATATGGGAGGGGGTGATTCATACCTAAAGACAAAGCAAAACCAGAGGACCCCTGACCCAAGAAAGGGCCATTGTACTGCATAGAAAAATTTGTGAATCTACAGTTATTTATGCTTATGCAGAAAATTTTAAACCTATGCAAAGTAAACAGATTAATATAATAAATCTTCACATACTCAACACCCTGTTTCAATAATCATCAATTTCCTGTCTTTCTTGTATTTTCATATATATATTTTCATCTGCTCTCTTCAAATTGATTGGTCTTATTATTTTTCTTTGCCTCATTTCAAAGGCGAATTTATATGTTTTGAAATGCATAAATCTTAGCTGTACAGTTTTGGTAAATGAATACTCCTATATATCATCCACTTTTATCACAGTATATAATATTTCCATCTCCCCAGAAAGTTCCCTCCTGTTTCTTCCCAGGAAATCCACTCACCTAATGACCCAGATGTGACCACTTTTTTATTTTTTCATTTTAGATTAATTTTGTAGAACTTCATATTAATAAAATTGCAAAAAGTGACTCTTTTGTGTCTGGCCACCTTTTACTCGGTGAACTGTGAGATTCATCCAGCAGTGTTCAGAAGCCAGCTCAGCCTAGGTTGTGAGAGCCAGCTGTTTTCATGTCTTCCCAACTCTGCATTCCCTGACTTCCAGTTGGTAGCTTGACATGGGCTCTTGGGGGAGTATTTACCTGTGGTTGGGTGAATTGGTTCAGCAATCCTTCATATTGCTGGGAAGTGTTTCTTTGCATACATTACAAATTGTTCTTCAATGTGTTGGGTAGATATGCTGCAAATTATGTTATTGCACCTTTGTGTTGTTTCCAGTTTGGTGCTATTATAAATCAAATGGTTTTGAGTGTTCTTGTGTCATTCTTTCTGTGAATATGTTTTTATTTGCTCTGGATAAATATCTACAAGTGAATTATGTATCTTAGATGAAAGGTAAATGTTCTATTACATCAGCATCTGTTTTTAAATGATTTTTCTATTAATTAACTTGTCCCTGCTTCTAAACTGACAGATTTAGAAAAGCAGATACACATTCAAGGAAGAATTTGGGCTACTTCCAGAATGTTAATGAACTTTAAATTCACTACTCCACCACTCTGTCCAGATCACAGCAGGAAAGATTATACATTTTCACAAAAGGTTTTCATTTATTTATTTATTTATATTAAACATTTAAAAAATGATAAAGCATGCATATAAAACCAAAACAAAATACAAAATAAACAAAAAGTGACAACTCAATAAATTATTATTACATGAATATCTGTATAACTACCACCCTGGTCAAGAAATAGAACATTGACAGATTCTCAAAAAGGTATCCTTAATTTCCTGTCCAGTTATTATCTTTCACATCCTTGACAAATATTACCACAATTTTGACTTTCTAGTGTCCTCTCTTGACTTTCCTTTGAGTGTTATAGCCCACAGGCATACTTTTAAATGCTATGCTTTAGTAATAACTACTTTCCAAGTGGAATCATACATTACTATGTGTCTGACATTCTTTGCTGAAAATTGTATTTGTGAGATATTTGTGAGATTTTTTTATGTTTTCGCATGTAACATAATTTGTTAATTTTAACTGGTTTATACTACTCCATGAATATTCTCTATTTCTTTGTTCTAACAGTCATAAAATTTGGGAGTTTTTGTTTTGGGAAATTGTGAATAACTCTATTATAAACATATCTGTACATATCTGATGCCTCTGTACTCCATGAGGAGACTTGTTGAGACATATGGCATGGATATTTTTATCTTTAGTAGATAATACTAGAATGTCTTCTAAATTCGTTTAATTATATACTCACTTAAAATGCATAACAATTCTTATTCAATATTCTTCTTCACTCAATTCTAGCCATCTTTTTAAAAAAATTTTACTTTATTAGTTCTTTTTCTTTTCTTTTATTTTTTAAAGTTAATTTATTTTGATTCATTGTACACAAATGGAGTACAGCTGTTGTTTCTCTGGTTGTACACAAAGTAGAGTCACACCATTTGTGTACTCAAACATGTACACAGGGCAATGATGTTTGTCTCATTATTGGTTCTTTTCAGTTATGCATAACAGTAGACCCCATTTTAATATAATTATGCAAGCATGGAATATATCTTATTCTAATTAGGACCCCAGCCTTGTGGATGTACATAATGGTGAGATTCACTGTGGTGTATTCATATGTTTCATAGGAAAGTTATGAATTTTAGCCATCTTATGGATGTATAATGTTGATCAACAACAGTGAGTGCTGGAACACAAATATTCCAGGAAGTGGTCTCTATCTTTGCAGTTCTCCCTGTGTCCATCACATCCTAGGGTTGCACTTAGGAACTGGAAGGGTCAGACACCACATTCTGAGATGCACACTCTTAACTCTCGGGCTGTGGAGCTTTTAAACTGCATGACTTCTGTATTAGTGATCTTTTGCCACCTAGCAAACCACCCCAAAGCTCAGTGGCATAAGTTAACAACCATTTTAATTTTTCTTAGTTTCTTAGAGTTGTCTAGGTTCAGTTGGATTCTCCTCTTGCTGGTTTTACTAGTAAAATTTTGAATTAGACTTTTTCTCTTTTGTACTTCTGGAAATTATGTTTATATATTTTGAACGATGTTATTGTGTGTATCAATTGTTCAAATTAGAATTGCTCTATTTTCTTACAATTGAACCTTTAAAACATTTGTTGTTGTTCTTATTTTATTACATGTTGCTCTTAAAATCTAATAGCTAAATTAGTTTTCTTTGTTAATGTTTGAAGTCTTCTTTACCCTTTTATTTTCATTTTTCTGAATTCTCTTGTTCAGATATGTCTTTTATATGCAACATATAGTTGAATTTTGTTTTTTAAATATAGTCTAAGAGGGAAATGAGAGGGAGAAGGGAGTGGGTGTATAAAAGATGGTGAGTGAGACAGACATCATTACCCTACGCATATGTATGATTATAAGAATGGTACAAATCTACATCATGCACAACCATAGAAATGAAAAGTTCTAGTCCATTTGTGTACAATGAATCAAAATGCAGTCTGCAAAAGTAAAAAACAAACAAATAAATATAGTCTAATAGTCCATCTTTTAATTAGCATGTTTAATAATTACTTTTAAATTTAATTATTTCAGATCTACTTAGATTTAAATTTGCCAACGTATTATCTTCTTTCTATTTGTCCTGTCTTTTGTTTCTTATCCCCTTCTTTTGGATGATATTTTTAATATTTTCCATTTCTCTTATCCTTTAAAATCTTAAAATTTATATGCTATTAGTGTTAAAGGGTTATAAATGCATCCTTGACATATCATAAGTTAAGTACTGTCATTTTTAACCTGTTCTTGGAAAGTATAATAATGTTAAAGCATTTTAATGCCATTTACCACCTCCCCCATGTAAGTGCTATTCTTTATTTTTTTATTTTTTAATTTTTACAGACTTCATTTTGATTCATTGTACACATATGGGGTACAAATTTTCATTTCTATGGTTGTGCATGATGTACATTCATATCATTCTTGTTAATCATACATGTACATAGGGTAATGATGTCTGTCTCATTCCACCATTTTCATGCCCCCACCCCTCCCCCCTACATAATCCAAAGTTCCTCCATTCTTCTCTCACCCCCACCCCCCCATCCAGATTTTATATCATCATCCACTTATCAGGGAAAACATTTGACCTTGTTCTTTTGGGATTGGACCCACCTTTTGACCCAGTTATCCCACTCTTTGGTTTATACCCAAAGGACTTAAAATTAGCATACTACAGTAACACAGCCACATCAATGTTTATAGCAGATCATTTCACAATAGTTAGACTATGGAACCAACCTAGATGCCCTTCAACAGATGAATGGATAAAGAAGCTGTGGTATATATATACAATGGAACCAAGGCTAGGACTTCAACATATGGATTTCATAAGATACAAATATTAACATTTTATTTAAATGTATATGCTTTACATGTATATATTTACATTAAATATATCATTATTTATCAGCTTCCATTGGTTCTGTTGAGAAGCAGAAGATAATTGGAGATTATCGTGCTAAATGTAAGTGCTATTCTTTGTTGTTAGTTTTACTTTAGATAATCAATATTCAAATATATCTACTCACCAACCTATTTTATTTACTACTTCTTATTCTTTTTTCTTTTTTTATACCCTTCCTCTGGTTATATCTTCTTCCACTAAAAATGCCCTTGGATATTCTTTCAGTCTTCTGGTAATGATTTTTCTCAGTTTTTGTTTATCCCCCAAATGTTATTTCACCTTTATATTAATTGGTAGTTATATTAGTTGTCTTTCTGTTACTGTTATAAATATCTGAGACAATCACATTTAAAAGGAAAGGTTTATTTTGTATTTATTTATTTATTTATTTATTTATTTATTTATTTATTTATTTTGCGGTGCTGGGGTTTGAACCCAGGGCCTTGTGCTTGCGAGGCAGGCACTCTACCCACTGAGCTATATCCCCAGCCCTAGGAAAGGTTTATTTTATTTCACATTTTCAGAGGTTTCAGTTCATGGTTAGTTGGTCCCATTGCTTCTGGGTCTGTGGTGAGGCAGAAGATGGTGGGGCATGTGTGGTGGAGCAAAGCTACCACTTCAGGGCAGTAGGAAAGTGGATGAGAGAGAGGAAGGCTGGAGTCCCACAGTCCCCTTGGATTGGAAAAACCTTCCACTAGGCTCCACCTCTTAAAAGTTCCACCATATTCCAGTGGGACCAAGCTGGGGACCATGACTTTAACACATGGGCCTTTTCAGAAACTAGTAGCACTAATTTTCAGTATTTGTTTTCTAAGGTTGCCATAACACTACACCATAGACTGTGTAGCTTAAACAACAACAACAAAATATTTTCTCATAGTTAATCAAAGATCAAGTTGCTGGTCAATTAGGTTCCTAGAAAGGGCTCTCCTGACTTGTGACTGCCTTCTCCCTGTGCTCTCACATGGCAGAGAGAGAGAGGGTGCAAGCACACTAGAGTGTCTTCCTTTTCTTAGAAGGGCACCAACCCTATTAGACTAGTGGTTTAATCTTATGACCTCATTTAACTTTCTTACCTCTTCACAGGTCCTGTGTCCCAATATAGTCACATTTGCAGGGCTAGGACTTCAACATATGAATTTCATAAGATACAAATATTAACATTTTATTTAAAAGTATATGCTTTACATGTATATATTTACATTAAATATATCATTATTTACCGGCGTCCATTGGTTCTGTTGAGAAGTCAACTCAGAGTATAATCATAGACCATTTTGAGATAATCTGCCATTTTCCCACCATTTTACAGCTGATCTTTTTGTTCTTGATCATAATCAGTTTTACTAAGATTTGCCTTAGCATGGATTTCTTTCTAGTTAACTTGTTTGAATTTGTAGGGTTCCTTGAATCTATGTCTTGGAATGTTCCATTTTGGAATATCCTTAGCCATTGCTCAAAGATTTCTTCTGCCCCATATCTGTCCCCCCTTTTCCTGGAAATACAATTTGCCCATAGTTTAGACCTTCTCTTTCTATTCTCTATGCCTCTTACCCTTACTTCTCTATTTTTAATCCTTTTCTCTCTTTGTGTTTCTTTGTTGATTTGCATATCACTCTCTACTTGTACCTAATCTAGTACTAAACCCATCATTGGGTTCTTAATTTTGTAGTTTTTTTATTTCTGGAATTTTTATGTTTTTAAAAAATAAACTGCATCATTTTCATAGTTTCCAGCTCTGTTGAAGTTCTCAGTTTTATATTTATTACCTTGATCAGAGTAAACAGGGTTAAAGTCTCTGTTTGATAATACCAACATCTACAGCCCCTATAGGCTTTTTAAATCTCCTATTTTTTTTTGTTGGTTCACATTTATTTTTTTCCACGTGTGGATATCTTTGATCCAGGTGTTATACTTACAAAAAATGTGTGTAGAAATTGAGGAGCAATATTATATCTTTTCTAGAGCTTATTTACTTTTGCTTCAGCAGTTGCCTCTGGATAGTAGCAATCTGGAACAATCCCCTCAATTTCTAGAACAGAGAAAATTGAAAGCTTGGTAATACCCCCAATGAAGGACCACTTCTAGTCTAATTCACCTTAACTCTTTGAGTACAACTCTTCAGAGTCCTAGCCTGGAGTGCATGGGATTTATCAGAGAATCTCCTTGTATTTCCAAGCAGGTACTAGTCATCATCTTTTGTCTCCTTATTCCTGGGATATTGCCAAGAGCTCTGCTCAGCCTCTCAGCTCTTTGGTGTCCTCTTTCAGTGTTAGCCAGTGCCAGAGGGGAAAGTGAGCCAGACCATGAATGTGTTTCTTGATTTGTCTCTTCTTCTGGATTATACCTGGTAATTACTCATTATTATTGCATCTCCAATTCCTTTAGAGCAAATTCTTCTTTACACAGTATACATAGTTATCTGCATTATGAACATCATTGTTAGTGGAAACAGAAATCCAGAGTTCTTTTAGCATCCAACCATGTATGATGCACAGTGGTAGAAGTACATTCTCTTCAAAAGCTCACAATATGTTTAGGTATACAATATGTGTGATACAGAAATAAAGGAAGACTGTATATGGAGGATCTCTAAGGCTAAAGGTGAAAGAGTTTGGGGTAGCCTGGAAGACCTAATCCTGGTGTTTCTGTCTGACCATAGTGTCCTTTAATTCTGCACAGTGTGCTTGCCTGGTCTCATTCACTAGTCATGACTTTTGCTCCTCTTACTAAATAAACAGTCTGACTATTTCATTGTTTTTAGAGTAGACAGGTAAATCCTAGCTGTCTATTAATATGCTACCACTTATTTTTTACAGGTACTTCAAGTGCAATGAATATAAACCTATTCTCCTTCTGGATCCCCTCAATCACATTTAATGGTATGCTATTATTTTTCTTATCTAAATGACCCTGTCCATGATACACTATTAACTTTTCTGGAAAACTTCTTGTCCACTTTAAATGATAATATCCTCAAAGTGCTGACCATTTGTGTTAAGTTTAACATGAAGGCTTGGTAAGAAATGTTTAATAATACTAAGCCAAACTTATTTTTTTGGAGGGAGTACTGGGGATTGAACTCAGGGACACTTGACCACTGAGCCACATCCCCAGCCCTATTTTGTATTTTATTTAGAGGCAGGGTCTCACTGAGTTGCTTAGCACCTTGCTTTTGCTGAGGCTGGCTTTGAACTCTGGATCCTCCTGCCTCAACCTCCTGAGCTGCTTGGATTACAGGCATATGCCACTGGACCTGGTGGCATACTTCTTATTAACCTACTATTTGAACATTAATAATATATAAGTATTCTAGGTTAATGTTTGTGTTACGTAGTATGATGGTAGAAATTTAATTATTTTATGATTTCACTTGATTTATAACTAATTAAAACATTTTTTAAAAATTCCTAGAAATAATAAATGATCATTTTTCTATTTCATAAAATACCATTTGATGAACTGAATAAATTATGAAAAGTTAAGTTGCTGAAGAATTTTTAAAAACATGAATAAATATCCTTTATTACAATTCTAGGTAAAAAAGGAACAAAAATCTATATTCTTTATAGTTATACTACTCTTAATGTATATGTGTGTGAGCGTATGTTCATAGTAGAAATGACCAAAATGAATGTATCAAATTATTAATATTGATTTTATTTGGAAAGTGGGAAAATAGAGATTAAAATATTTATCTTCATATATTTGGAATGTTAAAACTGCAATTAATTAACTTTAACATCATGATAATAAAATAAGCCTATTGTAAAAAAATTCATACCTGAGTAATATAAAACTGGTAGTCTTTTATTCTCTTCCTTTTTCCTTCTCTTGTCTCTCTTACATTCCTGAACTGATCACTATTATAAAATCAGGGTATAGTCTTTCAGGCCTTTACTAGTATTTGCTTATGTATGTATGAATATAGTTGGATATATATGTTTGTCTTTCTGGTAGGACAGGCCTTCCACTATTAGATTTACTTAAAAGTGAAGATTTATGTTCCCTTTTTGACTTCAATCAATTGAGAATACTGTAGTGTACTTGGCACAATTGCTCACTTGGACCAAAAAGGAAAGAAAGAAAAAAACGAGTGGTAGGCCAGAGCAGCAGATAATTCTACAATGAATTTCTTTGCTTGTGCACTGATGGATTCCAGAGTACAACTGCAAATTGGATGTAAAGCAAAATGTATTTATTTAAACTGCTGGGCAAAACCCATTATCAGATCAAACTAACCAGTTTGTGAAAATTTTATTAAAATAGAGTAGCAAATATCAACCCACATCTCACACGTTAGGGTATTATTGTGCATCAAACATTTGTGCAGTTATATTTATGCATGTAGGTGTTTTGAGTAGGTCATGATGTACAAACGCTGACTGCAAATTAATTCTTATTCTTGGAGTGTACATGTGTAGAACCCCTTGGAGTTCAATGATGGTCCATTGGATGATGTAGAAGAACGAGTAGGGACTTGGAGTGTGAATTGGGTCTATAAAAGACTGGACATGAAGATAGGAGAAAGTGAAAACTGAATCTCGTGGTTAAATTTGAATTGTACTTTATTGCATTCAGTTTAAGGGTAAAAGTCTCAATAATTCAACAAGATGGCATCATTGAGCCCCATTAAGACAGCCTCTCTTCCTCTGGTTCCCTTGAAGAGGGTATGCTTGACCCTTGGCTGTTGTCTTCTGCCTCATAAAGAAGGACATCCTACAAGAAGGGCCAAATAGGGCCTTGTTGAACTTTTTGGACCTCATTAATGCCACCCTAAAATTTTAGAATGATTACTCAAATGGTTGAAAAAAAGTTGCTTTTGACAAATCTTGTCTCCTAGAATTAACAAACTATCAGTTTCTTGTGACATCACTAGTGTCAGATTATAATATGATTGATTAGCTTCTGGTTATTTAATTATGAAGGCAACACATAGGTATATTCTCACAGGACTATTTTTAGTCTTCCATGTCAAAAGTTCTAAAAGTATGACAAATTCAGCTGTGGCCCACCTGAGGCTTCCCTGCTTTTGACTTAAGTCTGCGCTTGTGTTAGTCAGCGTAGCTCAGTGTAGAAATGTAGTGCTGAGGATATTGCCTAGAAGGAGAAGGGGATGGACTTGAATACCTGTCTCCAGGTATGACATGGAACTTCCTGAGAATGATGAGGAATTATTTCTGTGGAGGAACAAAGGAATGATAATTTATGATGTCTTCAAAATCAGCATAGACTCATATTCTTTTACCTAAATTTATTTGCCCAGCCCTTTACTTTATTAAGCCAGTTTCTGAAATGTGGCCTATATAGGGTTTTAATCCAGGGTCTGGGAAGATCTATGCTCCCAAACTTTAAAGAGCAGAAGCACAAAGCAAAATGACCTTCTTATTTCTTATAAACCACCAGTGTTCAACATGAAAATTACTCATTTAGAAAAAATAATTACTAGAGTTTCTATTTTCTGATTATTTTATTGTTTTACTTTTTAAAATTTATTTTTAACATAAAACCATTTTCAAATACAAACATAAAGTTGTACATATTAATGGGGTACCATGTGATGTTTGATATATGTGAAATTGTGTAATGTTTAAAAACCATCTGCCTTCTCAAATGTTTATCGTTTCTTTATGGTGAAAACATTCACAATCCTTTCTTTAAGCTTTTTGAAATAATAGCACATACTTTATATCTACTCGTACAGTGTAATAGTGTACCAGAACTCCTTACTCCTGGGTAACTATAACTTAGTACCCTTTTATCATCCTCTCTCCAATCTCCCTATCCCTACTCCCCCAGCCTTTGATAATCACCAATTTACTTTCAGCTTCTATGAGATCAGTTTTTTCTGCATTCCACATATGAGTGAAATCATGTGGTACTTGGCTTTCTGTGCCTGGCTTTTTTCACTTAACATAATGATCTCTAGTTCCACTCATGTGGTTGTAAATGACAGGATTTCACTTTTCATAGCTGAGCAGTATATATCTAGTTGTGGGATTGCTGGATCATGTGTAGTTCTATTTTTAATTTTTTTGAGAACTTCCATACTGTTTCTCATAGTGGATGTACTAATTTACATTCCCACCAACACTATGTTGGAGTTTCCTTTTGTCCTTTTGATAATAGCCATTCTCACTGGAGTGAGAGGATATCACATTGTGGTTTTGATTTTAATTTCCTTGATGATTAGTGATATTGAACATTTTTTATATGCCTGTAGGCCACTTGTATGTTTTCTTTTGAGCAAACTTTCATAAAGGCTATAGCCTAGGTGGTTTTATTTTATTTTATTTTATTTTATTTTATTTTATTTTATTTTAAGTTTCCTTTTTTATTTTGATTCATTGTATACACAAATGGATTACAGCTGTTGTTTCTTTGGTTGTACACAATGTAGAGTCACACCATCTGTGTATTCATACATGTACATAGGGTAATGATGTTTGTCTCATTCTCTTATTATTCTTGCCCCCCTCCCGGACCCCATACTCCTTTTTCCCCTATGCAATCCATCCTTCTTCCATTCTTGCCTTCCTCCCACTCCGCATTATGTATCATCATCCACTTATCAGAGAGATCAATCGGCCTTTGGTTTTTTGGAATTGGCTAATCTCACTCACCATGACTGTCTCCAACTGCATCCATTTACCTGCAAATGCCATAATTTTATTCTTCTTTATGGCTGAGTAATATTCCATTGTATATATATACCACAGTTTCTTTATCCATTCATCTATTGAAGGGCATCTAGGTTGCTTCCACAATCTAGCTATTGTGAATTGAACAGTTATGAACATTGATGTGGCTGCATCACTGTAGTATGCTGATTTTAAGTCCTTTGAGTATAGACCAAGGAGAGGGATAGCTGGGTCAAATGGTGGATCCATTCCAAGTTTTCTAAGGAATCTCCACACCGCTTTCCAGAGAGGTTGCACTAATTTGCAACCCCACCAGCAATGCATGAGTGTACCTATTTCCCCACATCCTCACCAACACCTATTGTTGCTTGTATTCTTGATAATAGACAT
>JAJEJO010000409.1:79951-95197 GCA_020662805.1 Glaucomys volans
AAATCACGTTTTTTTTTTCCTATTGAGATTTTTGAATTCTTTATATGTTCTGAATATTAATCTCTTGCAAACATTTTCTCCCATTCTATAGGCATCTTATATTCTAATGGGATTATTTCTTTTGCTGTGCAGAAGCTTTTTAGTTTGAGGTAATACCACTTGTCTATTGCTGCTTTTGTCTCCTGTGCTTTGGGGGTCTTGTCCAAAAAACTTTCCCCATTCCAAAGTCCTGACACAGTTCTGTTTTCTTTGAGTTGTTTCATATCTTGCATTTAAATCTTTAATCAATTTTGAGTTGGTTTTTGTAACTGGTAAGATATAGGAGTTTAGTTTTATTCTTCTGCACGTGTATAATGCTTTTTCCAGCACTATTTGTTGAAAACAATCCTTTATTCAATATGTGTTCTTAATACCTTTATCAAAAATTAATTGTCTGTAGATATGTGTGTTTGCTCCTGTGCTTTCTATTCTGTTAAACTGGTCCGTGTGTCTGTTTTTATGTCCATACCATGCTGTTTTGATTACTCCAGCTTTGTAGTAAATTTTTGTCAAGTAGTGTAAATTCTTCTTGCTTTGTTCTATTTGCTCAAGATTGCTTTGACTATCTGGCGTCTTTTGTGGTTCCATACAAACTTTGGAATTATTTTATCTAGTTCTACAAAGAATGTCATTTGTATTTAGTTGGAAATTCATTGAATCTGTGGATTTTTCTGGGTAGCATGGAGATTTTAACAATATTGAATCTTCCAATCCATGAACATGGGATATTTGTTGTTTCCTCTTGAATTTCTTCCATCCATATTTATAGTTTTCTTTATAGAGATCTTTCACTTCTTATGTTAAAGAAGGTTTTATTTTTGGTTTTGTAGCTATTGTAAATAGGATTGCTTTTTTGATTTCTACTTCAGATAATTCACTATTGGCATGTAGCAACTCTATTAACCTAATTTTTGTATGTTGGTTTTGTATCCTGCAAATTTATTGAATTCATTTATTAGTTTGAACAGTTTTTGATGAACTCTCTGTATATAAGATCATGTAATCTGTTAACAGTGACAATTTGATGACATATTTTCCAATTGGATGCTGTTTCTTTCTCTTGCCTGATTGTTCTGGCTAGAAGTTCCAATACTGTGTTGAATAAAAGGGGTGAAAGTAGGCATGCAAATGTTAGAAAGAGTTTATATTTTCCCCATTCAATATGGTATCAGTTGTTGCCTTATTTTACATATATTCTTTGTTATGTTAAGGTCCATACCTCCTATTACTAATTTGTTCAGGTTTTTAATCATGAAATAATGTTGAAATTTATCAAATACCTTTTTTGCATCTATTGAGATAATCATTTCTCTTTTGTCCTTCATTCAGTTGATGTGGTATATCATGTTTATTGATTTATGTATGTTGAACTATCCTTGCATCCCTGGGATGTGCAATGATGGTGCAATAATCTTTTCAATGTGCTATTAGATTCAATTTGCTAGTAATACTAGAATGTATTAAGGTGTCTTAAGCACGAAGATTTTACATCAGGGCAACTCAATAGGCAGTAAGGAGTATTTTCTCTATCTGTTAGGACATTGGAGTATGAACTGGATCAGCCTGGGTCTGACTTGGAGAACTGGGGAAAGTGTGATTTGCTGGATTGATTTATGAAAATGATTTGGTTGTCTTCTCATTGATTCTGCCTTTTCTCCAGGAGCTGATGCCACAGTTGTTGAAAAAGAGGTAAATAAAAGCCACAGATACTAAGTGGTATCTATGAGACTTATTTGAAAATATTTAAATCAATCTCAGGAGACTTCTGGAAATAATTTGGAGAAATTCTAGATTTTGTAATTGCTGATAAAATAAACATGATGGTAATGGTGATGGTGCTGACCGTGATATGGCCTGGGAAATCTGGCTTTTGTTGTTCTTTTGTATCTAGTCCTGGATTCCTACTTGGATTCCTTAAAAAAATTTTTTTTATTATTTATAGTACAGGTGCAATTACTTGTACGGTTTTATTTTGGTCCCCTGGAACATTCAACAGAAGGCTGTGCATGGTAAGAGTAATGACCAGATTAAATAGTAGAACGTCAGGAATCTTTTCAGGTAGAAAAACCAGGTAGCCTTTCCTCTTTTAGAAATTTTCATGCTCAGGAGTGAAGTTTTCCCTTTTCATAGCTATGCTTTTTATTATGCTATGATTTTTATTATAAGCTCCCTGTTACATGAGTTCCTCAGGGTTGGGCCATCTTGACTTTTTAATTATTAATACATTTTTTCAAACTACAATTATATTCTTAATCCCTGTCCTGCTAACTGGCAATTTTCTGATAGATTGAGTTTTCATTCTTCCCTATTTCGTTAATTGCAACTTGTCTACCATATAATAATAGAACCTTCAGAACAGCACTTTGCCAACTGCAAAGGTTATCAAATGCTAATGAGCTATTTTAAATGACTGCTAACTCATTACAAGACTTCCCAGGGTTCCATAGTCTTTTTAATATTTCTTTATTTTTCTACACATTCTTCCCAAGAAGAATCTTGGCTATTCCTCAAGGTCATTTTAAAGATTCTTAGACAGAAATTAGCAAGTATGATGGCCTTCTATATGTTGAACATACTCACATAATCATATTTCTTTCTATTGAGAAGCCCTGTGAATAAAGTGTCTATACTTGAAAACAAGGATGAAAAGTGATTTGTTTAAGGGGAGTAGTGAATCTGAGTCCCTGTTTTTGGCCTTTAGATCCTGTGTTCTTTCCTCTATAGAAGCATATTAGCCATGTAAAATGTTAACTGTAAAGACAAAATTAAATTGAAACAGGCAAAATTACCATTAAATAACAATAGAAAGACTTTTCCTCCTCCCATGCCATCATTGGCTGCCCTTGTCATTACTGTTATATTTTACTTTTCTTCATTATTCCTCTCACATCTTGCCTTTATTTCTTTAATCACACATAACAATGCTTATTTCTGTTTTAGTTTTCTAATTTGTCAGCTAATATATGGGAATTCCATATAATCATTCAATTATGTATATCCATGATCTGTAATGTCTACATTTACTAGTTACCATTTTATCTTCACTGTATTTCATGTAATTGAATTTAAGAATAATGGAAATGACATTTCTGAAAACTAGTACAAATGAAATCTCCTACCTGGAATACAAAAGTAACCATTTTCTATTTTTTCAATGAATTCCTCAAGGTATTCCTTCTAACCTTCAGCAGAAGATTCTATACTTTTCATTAAGACCTCCATTGCCCTCCTCTCTAAGATGGTGCAAGTATTCTGAAGTTAACTGAATTCTTAAGGTTGTTACTGTTTGCAAACAGATGGAATGAGAATGAAAGTCTCCTCTTATTGCATCTGTCTCAACATTGTTGTAATAAACTGTTTCTGTAAGAGAGAGGAATTTCCTTTGTTGCTGCGGATTGACCCTTCTTATCCAGATTTTGAAGCTTCTAGATTTGGATACAAGATTATTGTTCTTTCAGTGTAATCTCTCTTGCTTAGCCATTGCTGCTTAAGTGGACCACACCACCAGAGGGGCTGGATGGGGATGAGCTTGTAGGCTGACAGTCTGTTATTTTAGAACCTGCTCCTCCCTAAATTTCCAGATGAGAAAGTTCTCAAGTCACCAACTGCTCAGGTCACCAATCCAGACCTTTCTTTCTCCACTCTGATACCCTTAGTAAGCTTTCCTACCACTGAGATTGAAAGAATTTCTGTTAATATGTGTTATATAAAAGAATAATGAAAATTAGAATTTTTTATGATTTTATTAAAAATACTTATTGTTTCATGTTAACTGTTAGAGTTTGGGAAAGTAATTTTTAAAATTATATTTTTAACTTCTTGGTTCATTCTTTTAATCAATGTCATAGATTTGCCATTTGTCATCCAGAAAGTAGGAATAATTTAGGGGCTTAGAAATTTTCTTTAGCTTAGATGTTGTGTTAATCAGTTTTCTATCACTATGACAAACTACTGAAGAAAATCAAATTAATCAAAGAAAAGGTTTATTTTGGCTCACAATGTCAGAGGTTTTTGTCCATTGTCATTTGGTTCTGTTGGTTGGGTTTGCTGTGGCCCAGTAAGACATGGTGGGAACATGTGCCAATGGTAGCTGCTGACCTCAAAAGTGTGGGAAGAAAAGAGCCTCGCATACCAATATCCCCTTTAGGGCACACCTGTCAGGGATCTGACTTCCTTCCACGAGGCCCCACCTCTTTAAGATGCTACCACCCACCAATAGGGCCACAAAATTGTGATAAAACCTTTAACACATGGATGAATCTGAATCCATGAATGTGGGGGACATCCAGATTCAAACTATAGCTGATGTTATTCCTTCATCATGACCTATTGCCCATTTAGACAGAGGACCTTCATTTGTGATGTGATGGGATTAGATTAAAATAGCACCATCCATCCATTTTAGCTATCCCTTTTTGGCTTAAATCCCTTCTATAGTAATATATAGTCTCAGTAACTCCAATTCACTAACAAGTTTTTAAAAAGCAACTCATTGTGTTGCGTAATAATTAAATAATTTTTAAAAATTAAAAAATAGGTCAGTATATTATTATAGTTTATATTTTCAGTAGTATGATCAAAAGTCCTAACTTCCTCAGGATAGTCCTGAATTTTCTATACTATTCTGATACAGTGCTTATTTGCAACCACTTCTACTCTCAGAACTGTTTTAGTTTTGATGACAAATTCTATGGTTATTGTAATTATTTTGTTGTTTAAATTCAATTTTAATAATATTTATGTAAAATACATTTTAACTCTTCTCCATTTAGCAAATGATATTTTCTGTTCAATTTTTGAAAATTAATTATGTAACTAAAGCATTATTAAGGGACCAGAAATTTAAAATGTTATCTATCACATTTACTAGGGAAGTAAGTACACCTTTAAATACAGATATAAATGCAACTACATGTGGCAACATCAACAATATTGCCTATTTTATCATTT
Source organism: Glaucomys volans (assembly GCA_020662805.1). Classification (NCBI taxonomy): domain Eukaryota; kingdom Metazoa; phylum Chordata; class Mammalia; order Rodentia; family Sciuridae; genus Glaucomys; species Glaucomys volans. The sequence goes on from JAJEJO010000409.1 coordinate 84,941, forward strand.
TGAAATTTTTGTACTTTTCTTTTAAAAACATGATGTGTCTGGTTTATACAATTTTCATGGTTTTGTTCCTAAAGTATGAGTTGAGAGAAAATAATTAATTTGTGTTTCCTAGCTTTTCTTCTCAAATAAAACATTTTATGATGGCCTTTAATTCCTATTAGAAAATAAAATACATTTCATATTATTACCAAAATGTTTTCCCTTTTATCACTGTTTTTCATAAAACTAGAGATTCCTTGATGTGCTGTATAAATATTTTGATTAGCTGCATAGAGTCTGTGGATTTTTTTAATGTTTCTTGTAAATGTATATTTCAACATTTGTGTTCTTCTCCTTCCTGTCTTTAACAAACAATCTACCACAGATGTAAATTATTACATGTTTGTTTTTATTTTTTGTCCCAGGAATTGAACCCAGGGGTGCTTTATCACTGAGCCACATCCCAAGCTCTTTTTTAATTTTTTTTTTTCCTGAAGCTTGCTAAGTTGCTAAGTTGCTGAGGCTTGCCTTGAACTTGAAATTCTCCTGCCTCAGCCTCCCTACCTGCTGGAATTACAGGCATACACCACTGTACCCAGCTACACAGATATAAATTAGACTAAAACTAAGAACAGAAACTCTTTGCAATGGTCCAAACCACCTGTGGATGGTGTGGTCTGGTTCATGTGGTCTGGTTCATGCCTGCTCAGGTGGCATTCTCCAGGAGACACAACTTATTCTCACTGCTCTCTCCACAAGCCTTCATGGCAGGTGCATCCACACTGGATCGGATGCTGGCTGCTCCAGAATCAATCTGCAGCTATCTTTTGTGACTGCACTGCCTCTATACAATATCACTCTATGGGTGCAGTTTTCTCTAGCATAATTGCTGCGGGCATAGCCACTTTGGTCTTGTGAAAGGATAGACAATTCCCCTGGAGCTGTGCATATCAGTAGCAGGCTTCCTCTTTTCCTTTAATTTCCCTTCCTAAACAGAGGCTAGAAACTGTATTTTACCATTTTAAGATTTTTAGGATTTTGAGCATTTTTAGGATTGTTTGTGGTAAAGGAATAGAGCCTATATGGAACATCTTAAAATTGCTGCCTCTATTCCAGATCCTTTTGGAGTTCCTTATTGTGCAGCTCCTTGCTTCACTCTTGCTAGCCGAGGACAGTTTGCCTCTTCCCTGGTCACTAGCATTGCCATTTTGGTATTCAGTCTTCAGTGTTTTAAGATAAGCCCCTAATCTAAAACAAAGAAAGATACTCTTTGTTCTCAGGGAATGAGATATATCTCCCAAGCCCTCACTTCTTGTCTCATGATTGGCCTCTTAGTAGGATGATCAACAGTAGGAATGACACTTTTCTTCTAGGGAAATTTCGTTCCCACCCATTGCAATATATTCATACTGTGGCAGTATTCTGGGAATAAATTTCCCAGAGTTATGTGGATTTAAATAATACCACTTTTGAGAGGCTGAAAACTCAGTCCAGATGGGACTTGTTCAAATCCAGTATAGTCTGTTTTCATCAAAGAGTCAAACTGTTTAGGGATTTAGTTTAACTTATGTTTACTTTAATAATAGTAGGTACTCAGGACATGAGTTAATCACCCCAAACACTTTGGTTTTTTTCCATTGTTATGTTGCCAAAACCCGTTTTTTTAAAAGCTATTTTCATGTCATTTTGTGGTAGAATGTGAGTTTGGTTAAAATCATGGGAGATTTTCTTTCATAATCCTCAAAGTGTGATGCACATTTTCAGGAAACTCTCCAGTAGAATAGAGTTCATCTACTTCTTTCTGCTGCTGACACTTTCTTCTATAATGTTCCTGCCAAGATGAGCCCCTTTATGCTGCTCAAGGCCAATGAATATAGACACAGAGATTCTGCAGGGGTCTCAGGGGAATGTGTGAGCTCAAGGGAAAAAGATCAACTGATAGACATAAGTGCAAGGAGCACTTTTAAATACACTAACTCACTTTCAATATCTTGGTTTTCAATGAAAAGTGTGTATCTATGTCAAGCTTCAATTTCAGAAAGCAGAGGTCAAAATAAAAAGAGGTGATGGAAAGGGGGCCTGGTTTAATAGAATGTGCAGAGAGCTTAGGGCTAAAGGAGAAGAAAAATATGCTGGATCCAGGAAAAAGATCTATAAGAAGAGCCTTGACTGGGGTAAGGACCGGAGCAGGACTGTTCCAGAATGAAGGTGATGGCTCAGTCAGACCAACCCCACTTCCAGCTGTCTTCAAGGAGAGACAGCTAAGGGAATTCAGGGGAGAGGGCAATTCTGGGAACACCTGTCCCTAAAAATAAGACTACCTTTGCTTGTTTATGTCTTAAAATGGTCCATAGAAACCTAGATTTCTGCAATAGGAGATGAAGGATGTAATATCAAGGTATGAAATCTTGAGGACACCTAGAATTTAGTGACAGCCCCCTACTGAAGCCAGAATTGGGGACAGGCAGTTAGTGTAGAAATAAGAAATCAGGTCAAATTGGAGAATGGAGGCCATGAAAGCCATCTGCATCTGGAAGTTGGAGACTGCCCTTGGGAGAATGGAATGTCAGAGATCTCTGAAGCCCATTGATTACCAAATCTACCTGCCCTTATCAAGGACTATATAGCAGAGATGCTAATTAATGCCCCCTGGGCCTTTACCTGCCATCATTGGCCCTCCCTCTGCCCATCCACTTTTCATCTTCTGCATCTTACCTTTTTGCTGTGTCACCAGGACCTAGTCACGTAGGCAGGAAGGAGAGATAGATAAGGGTCAGAGGAAAGAACAGAACAAAGGAGACCCTAATCTATAAAAGATGTAGGTTGCGCTCACTTCTGGGGATTCTAGAACATCAGCCATGGCCCCTTCTTCCCCCAGGGAGAAGTCTGTGTTACTACTTTTAAATAAAACCTGCTTAACATGCTTGCCTTGGTGTGCTTCTCTGGCATTATACTTCAACACCTGAGGAAGCAGAACTCGTCACCAGTAAATGGCATATCACTACTGGCCTGAGCACTTTTTCTGAAACTCACACCTGTTCATGTCTTACCTAATAAAACCTTCCACTGGGCTGTAGTTGCTCTTCAGATTGAGATCAAGCCCCTCTTAGGGCTGATGAGGTTCGGCCTGTGGCCCTGGTCTCCCGATTCAGTCTCACCTTTGCCACCTTTTCTCCTGCACTCTCTTCCACCAGCTTCTTTCAGTTCTCGGAAGAGGGAATGTTTTGTTTCTACCCTTTACCTCTGTTGCCCCCTCAAACATTCTTTCCCCCACTCTTCATCCTATACTATCTCAGGTTTCAGCTTAGAGCACTTTTCTCCAGGAGCTTTTGTGCTGACCTCCCCAGTGGGGTTCAAGGTCGACAAAGCATCTATTCCCATCATAGTCCTATTCCTCTCTACTGTAAGAGTCATTTTAATTGTCTCCATCTTCCACTAGGTTGGGGGTCCCTTGACATCTCTCGTTCCTCAGTGTATCTCCTATACCTAGCATAGTTCGGGCATGGATTAGGTGCTCAATAAATAGCTGTGGATGGGTGGTCACATAGATAGATGACTAAAATAAGCTTTTCCTTTTCTAGTAAGAGAAGGGGGTAAAGGGAATAGTTAGGAAAATATATCATGGGTAAAAATGAAGGAAAGAAACTTTTTCTTCCTTTGGTCAATTATAATTTTCCTGAAATAGTACAAAAAACTGAGAAAGTTGTTTTCTGGTTGATTGATTTAAGAATTTGCCACTTAAGAAATCTTGCTGCTCTGTGCCCTTTATTACAGCTGTTTTGTCTTGTTTTCTGTCATGGGCTGTTTTTACAAAGGAATTTGTTGTAAAAGAGCATCATATGGAACCAGACATAACAAGTATTTGTACTTAGTAATATTCAATAAACATAATTATTGAATTTCCAGTATAGATAGCATGTGTTTCTTCCCCCCTTCTCTCTCTCTCTCTCTCTCTCTCTCTCTTTACCTGAAGCATCTTCATCAGTAGGAAAAATATAGGACTAGGAAGTTGGAGGCATGAGGCTTGGTTTTGCTTTAACATTGCCTTGTAGCTAATGTTAGGACACTAAACTTTCTATATTTGATTGCATTTAAGTAAGTGCATCATCATACAATTATACATGTTAAAAAATAATTACTTGAAGGGCAATAGCCCAGGAATTCGGAGACTGGTAGGCTGTATTATTCACATTATCATTTACCTACTCCTTCTCTTTCTTCCTATTAAACAATGTAAAATGTAAAATCAGGAGTTATGCAGGAAATTTTGAAATTCCCTTTAGCCTTTCTATTCTATCAGTCTAGGAAATCTGAAATAAGTGTTCTGTACATAATCCTATTAAATTTCTAAAAGAATACCAGTACTGCTAGCCCGGCCTTCTATTTCATGGGTTGCTCTAGTTCAGAGGCTGCTGCAAGCAGTATTGTCTCCTTCTTTTTCCATTCCAGTTATCTTGTGATTGTTCCAGATGTGAACCTTCTACTTTGATATATCTGCACAGCATCTTAGAATGGAATGTTTAAAATCTACCCAGGAGCCAGTACTAGCTAAAAGCTCATTGTGTTTCACTCCACAGCTATCCAGGGTGGTTTTAGTAATTGTGTTCTGTGGGGCTCAGCAGCTGTTCTGCTACCTGGAATGTTTTTCTTGTCTCTTGGCTTTTAAGTTGATGTTCAGAACGTCTATTCCCCCATGCTGAGGCTTCAGGGAAGGCAGTTTTCTATTTCTTTCCTAATGCTAAACAAAAAAAGGGCCAAGTTCAATTAAACAGCTTGGGAGATCTAATTGAATGGCGAATATTAGCATGTTTCAAAGATAGACCACCTGCCTTAAGGCAATTTGTGGCTTTCTGTTCTTGTGCAATACAAGGGATAGATGTCTGGCAAAACAAAAGAGAATTGGCAAAGTAGGAATGAAACATGATTCCTTTTCGGGAGGAAAATCACTTCATTGGAGTACCTACTTAGTTTCATTGCTGCGTTTGAGCCTCCAAGGAGAGAAATGTGCAAGAGTTTACCCACAGTGTACCTCCATTATGAGTGTATTAACTAGGCTCTTTTGTATGTGTGTGCAGTTTCATTCAGGCCCCATTAATCACCACTTGAAATATTTATTCTTAGCTTTCTGCAACTTGATAAGCACAGCTTTGGGGAAATCTATGTGGAAATTCTATTTTCCGAAGGCTTGGCAGTTTTTCTTTAATTATTCCTTGAGGTATCTCAGGTTTTACTGATTTTTGTTTAATTTGATGGGAAAAAAATTCTGGCAGGAGGAGTAGCTTTGTGCTGTCACATAAATTGGAGAAAAGCATCAGCTAGGCACTCAGTAAACTTCTTCCAAGTACATGCATTAATGCATTCACTTCAGAACAGGGGAGGAGTCCTGAAGTGTGATTCAAACACAGAAACAAAAGTTGCTATTAGAAGACGAAAAAAAATTTCTGGATGTCTTTTTGGTTTGCTGCTTTGACATTGCTGTTACAGGCAAGAGATGATGTTGCTGAGCTGATGAAAACAAGATTCCAGAAGCAATTATGACCAAACTGTGGTTAGAGGAACAGACTGAAAAATCATCTTACAAAGCTTTTCAGAATGACTTGTGTTTGTAGCACACCAAGAGCAATATGACACACTCCAGGAGGGTTCAGTGTTAAAGGTGACACTACCCAATTAGACTTGGTATTCAAAGAGAGCCATAGGATTGAATTGCTCTGAACCCCTTGAGATGATGGTGTTACCTACAGAGTCAGTATAGCTTCAGGGTTTAGAATTTGGACTCCAGAGTCAGACAGATATGGCTGACATCAACTCTTACATCCATTCACCTTAGCTAAGTTCTCTCATAATTCTAAAACATAATTTTCTTGTCTGTAAAATGGGATCATAATAAACCCTTAATCATACTATTGTTTTGAGGAATTAAGAAATGCTTGTAAGGCACTTAGTAACTATTCCCTAGTATATGTCAACAAATTATGTCTATTATTGCTGTTGTTGTTAACAAGATGTTCTAGGCATGAACTCCATCTAGTTCTAGAACATTTGGTCACAGACAGAACCTACTCAAACACTGTACTCTCTTATACTTTAGAACCAACTAACTGTCTTTCTCTTTATTTTTTGCATTTTCCAAAGAATTTAAACATGGTAGTTGTACTTTTCAAAAATATCTGCAACAGTACTTCTCCCACATGCTGCGTGATGATGTGATCTTGCCACTCTCCTTACAGAGAGGTGTGGGGTTCATGCTTCTTCCCTCAGGAATCTGGCTCATCTGTGACTGTCTCATCTAGTCACAAAGCCTGGTGGGAATGACACTACACTATGTGATTTCAGAGGCTAAGTCAGCAAAGGTTTTTACCTAGTTGGCTGGAATTCTCATACTGGAGTCCTTCCTGTCTGTCTACTCTGAGGTTGCCAGGTTGTGAAGAAGCCAAGTCACACAGAGAAGCCATACATGAGGTGCTCTAGTCAGCAGTCATAACATTTGAGTCCTTCCCACCAAAAATCAGACCTGTGAGTGACCAAACCTTTAGATATTCCCAGCCTCAGTCACTGAATTTCTCCCAGCCTTGGTCTTCTCATCTGAGTCCCCTGTCTCATGAAATAAAGTCAGCTTCAACATGCCCTTTCCAAATTGCTGACCAGTCTTTGAATATAATATAATGATTGCTTGATGCCACTGATTTGGGGGATAATTTGTTATGCTGCAAAGATAATAGGATAAAAAGACTTACTTGGCCAGTTCTCCATTTATGAATTTTCCAACTTTATCAATTGATCAGCATTTCAATGATTTTCTAATGCAAAACTCCATGTTAGAACAGGTGAACAACATAGTCAAACAGGAAATAAACACAAGAATAGAGTTTTATAGGAATCATCACAGAAAGGCTGTCTACACAGGCATGACCATGGTGAAGATTCAAAAGAGGCCAAGTTCATCTGGGAAGGATTCATGGTAAAGAGGTTGGCACGGGGCTTTGAAGGATGGATAGGACTTGGATATTAGAAAAAGAAGAGAGAAATTCTAGCCAAAAAGTGGAAAAAAATATAAGATATTAGAAAATGAAACTTGGGTATGACATCTTGAAATTAGTCTGTTTAGAATCATATTTATTTTACTTGATTACAGTACAAACACTGGATAGTGAAATTTTTTTAATCATGAAAAGTGTTTTTTGACAATTGTTGGTGTATAAAATGTCCATCATTTTGGATTCCATAAGAACATTCCAAGATAAATTGGAAATCCTTCATCACTGTATCTCAAGGAATCTTTGAAATGTTGGCATCATTCCAAATATTTGGCAGACTTTGTTGAGAGGCTTTTGTGGCTGAAATGAGCCAGTTGATTCCTCCCTGATCTAGAACTTACTCCTTCAAGTATACGAGAGTCTCCATTGTGTGTCTATGACCTATGACATATCAGACTCTGTTTGACACACAGGTCAAGATATGACTATATCTTGTGATATGACTTGTGATATGTGACTATTCCAGTACTATAGCTGCTAGCCACAGGTAACTATTTAAATTTGAAGTTAAACATTTAGTTCCTCCTTGTACTAGCCATGTGTAAGTGTTCTGCAGTCCCATGAAAATTTCTTCAGTCAGTGCTGAAATTTTTATTCTTAGCAACTAGATAAAAATTTAGAATGTGAAAGATTTTTAAAATATTTTAAATAGAAAATAATGTGATGAAATGAATATGGGCATAAATGTAGACATTAAAAGCATTAACTTTAAAAGTTATTTCCATTTTTTTATAAGAGAAACATACTGATTAAGAATTCTGCCTTTGTAATATTGTAGTGAATAGAGAAAAACTGGAAGCGATTCCTCTAAAGTCAGGAAGAAGACAAGGATATTCACCCTCAATACTCTTATTCAGTATATTCTTGAAACTGTAGTGAGCAATCAATCAAGAGAAGAAAATTAAAACAACACAAATTGGAAAAAAAAGAAGCCAAATTATCTGCGTTTACTAATGGCATTATTTTGTACTTAGAGGTCTCAACTCCACCAGAAGACTTCTTGAAGTGATACACAAACTCGACAAAGTAGCAGGATGCAAGATCAACACACAAACCAATAGGTTTCCTATACTTCAATGATGAAATTTCTGAAGAAAAAAAACTTGGGCATAAATATAATCAAGAAAGTGAAAGACCTTTACAATAAAAATTACAGTACACTGAAGAAAGAAACTGAAGAAGAAGACATAAGAAGATGGAAAGACCTCCATGTTCTTGGATAGGCAGAATTAGTATTGTTAAGATGGCTATGTTACCAAGAGTGATCTACAGATTCAATGCAGTTTCCCTCAAAATACCATGGATATTCTTCACAGAACTAGAAAAAAAGTCCTAAAATTTATATGGAAGAATAAAAGACCCAGACTAGCTTAAGAAATCCCAAGTAATAAAAGTGATTTGGAGGCATATTACCCAATATCAAATTTTACCACAGAGCTCTAATAACAAAAATAGCACAGTATTAGAATAAAAATAGACAAGAACACCAATGGAATAGAATAGAAGAAACAGAGATGAATTCACATAGTTACAGACATCTGATCCTTGACAAAAATTATCAGAAACACATTTTGGAGAAAAGACAACTTTAAAAAAATTGGTGCTGGGGAAACTGGATAGCCATAGGTAGAATAATGAAACTAGATCCTTATCTCTCACCCTGCACCAAAATAAAATCAACTCAAAGTGGACCAAAGACCTAGAAATTAGACCAACACTCTGCAACTGCTACAAGAAACATAGGGTCAACCCTAACATATTGCCTCCACACCAACTCCCTTAATAAGAATCAATAAGTGAGATGGAATAAAATTAAAAAGCTTTAGCACAATAAAGGAAATAAGAGCATGAAGAGGGAGCCTACAGAATGGGGTAACATCTTTGCCAGCTACTTTTCTGAAAGGGAATTAATATCCAGACTATATAAAGAACTCAAAACACTTAACACCAAAATAACAAATAGCCAATCAATAAATGGGCAAATGAACTAAACAGACATTTCTCAAAAGAAGAAATAGAAATGGTCAGCAAATATATGAAAAAAATTTCAGTATCCTTAACAGTCAGGTAAATGCAAATCAAAACTATACTGAGATTTCATCTCCCTCAACTAGAATGACAGTCATCAAGAATACAAACAATTGCCAGCATGTTGAGGCACACCTGTAATCCCAGTGGCTTGGGAGGCTGAGACAGGATGATCGAAAGTTCAAAGCCAGCCTCAGCAATTTAGCAAGGCCCTAAGCAACTTAGAGAGACCCTCTCTCAAATAAAGGGGGAGGGGTCTGGGGATGTGGTTCAGTGACTAAGCAACCCTGGATTCAATTCCTGGTACTGGAAATTAAAAAAACCACAAATAATTGCTGGCAAGGAAGTGGGGGAAAGGCACACTTATACACTGTTGGTGGGATTGCAAATTAGTACAGCACTTTGGAAAGCAGTATGGTGATTTCTCAAACTCTAGAAATGAAACTACCATATGACTCAGCAATCCCACTCCTTGGTATTTATCCAGAAGAAATAAAATCAATGTACTACAGTGATACCTGGAGGAGGAAGAGGAGGAGGAGGAAGAGGAGGAGGAGGAGGAGCAAGAGGAGGAGGAGGAGCAAGAGGAGGAGGAGGAGGAGCAAGAGGAGGAGGAGAAGGAGGAGGAGCAAGAGGAGGAGGAGGAGGAGGAGGAGGGAGATGGGGAGGGGAAGGGGGATGCAAGGGGGAGGGCAAAGGAGGGGAGAGAAAAGGGAATTAAGAAAAGGATCTAAAATGGAAGGGAGACCAATAATAGAGTAGAGGAAGGGAGGACAGGAGGGTACGGAGAAGTACTGGGAATGAAATCTACCATGTTGCTATGCCTGTGTATGAATACACCACAATGAATCATATATATATGATTATATATAATCATATATATAGTTATATATATATAACTATAATGAACTAACTAAAAAAAATAATAATAATAATAATAATATAATAGAAGAGATAACAGTAGTGATGAGCAAGAGGATGGGGGGGGGAGGAGGGAAGGAAAAAGGAAAGTACTAGAGAATGAGATTGACCATGGGCATGTGTATATATGGCGTAATGATCCCCACTGTTAGGAATAATTATAATGTATCAATAAAAAAAGGAATTTAGGTTTTAGAAATAGACTGATTGAGTTCAAGTTTTTCCTTCATGGTTTTCTAGCTGTGTGGCTTGGTCGAGTTAGTTAACAAACTAGGTTTTACTTTCCTTAACT
>JAJEJO010000409.1:101902-156885 GCA_020662805.1 Glaucomys volans
AAATATTCTTTCCACCTTGAGAGGTTAAAATGAAATGAGAATTGGGGTAGTCAAGAACTCGGAGTCTAAAATAAATCTTAGTTCAAGCAGTGTATTTGAAAACAATTAAATAGAAATACATGTTGGAAGAATAAAGAGATAAGAAAATACCCTTTTCTTAAACTCAGTTGCTTCACACATTTAAAAAAATGAAAAGTAATTAATAATTTTAAAAATTCATAGAACTTTATGAGTCGTACTGTATTTTAAATTTAAAAATTTCTCTCTTCTTTGAGCTTTTCCCAAAGATATAAAACTGGTCTCTAAGTCCTTTAGTCATTTTATTAAACATATGCAAAATTTAAAGTAGTATAAATCATAATTTTAAAAAATCAAATTATGATTTTTATGGAGCTTTATTATAAAAATAATTCTAATGTCAATTGTATTGTAAGTCACTTGAAGTGAATCAAGGAACTTGCCATTTTGAAGAACTCCAAAGTGATTTCTATTCACAAGATAATTTTGAGTGAATAAATTTATATTTTATATGTATCTAAGATTTACAGGAATAAACCACTAAACTATTTGAACATTTATTGGAGAATGAGGAGTGGAAATCACAAACACCATCTGAAGAGCCTTTTTATTTCTGAGAAGCGCTATGCCTCTCTTCTAGAGACTCTTCTGATGGAGAAAGAACCAAGCAGTTTCGAATCCTCAGGGGACTTAAGAGGTCCTGCTCCTCCTCCCTCAGTTGGTCATGCAGACTTGCTCATTGGACTGCCTCTCAAGATGGGAAGAGCTGCATCGTCACAGGCATCAATAACAAACCCTGGGTAAGACCCTCTTTATTCTCCCAGCTGCTTAGTTATCATCAGTCAAAAAACAAAAATCGGCTTGTGATACTGAATTGTAAATGATTTTTAGCTGGGAAGGTATGGCCATGGTGATGTGATTATTAAACAGGTTGGTGCCATAGGATGATGTGTGCAGAAGTATAATGAGACACTCATGGTGCCAAATTGAGAGACAAGACCAAAAGCACTCTTTCTTGATACTTTGAAATGCTAGGGGTTACTTGGTTATGTGTTGTTAGGAGCATTGAAATTGCTATTGAAGCACAAGGATCTCAGTGCACTTTTACCACTTGATGAGGAAAATGTTAAGTTTCTGCTATTCTCTAAAGTATCATATGGAAAACTAAAAAATGAGCCATATCTTGCTGGGTGAGCAGAAAGCTTTTGGAATACCTTGAGAACCTCTACGAATAATATTTTTAACTAGCAGAGATTGTGTAGAGAGAGTCTTTAGTGAAGGTTAATTTCAAGATGTTCCTGAATTAATTTTTCAAGTGATGACACACCTGGTAAGTGTACAAGTGAAAATTGTCTATTCAAGTACCATTTCAGCTGCCATCAATGAAATAAGTCGAAGTGGTGTCTAAATTAAACATAGATGCATATTTTACAGCCATGTGGCCTACCTCCAAACTCTGATGAGGAAATGAGAATATTCCAAGAGATATTAAAAAGAGAGAGAGAGAGAGAAAAAAGGGGGGGAGGAATTTATTTATTTTTTTAATACTGAAAACAAAGACATTGAACAAAATAATTCACTCATTACAAAAATGCATGTAATGCTTTAGAGGTGTTGCCAATCTTTCAATTTCTTTGATACATAGATCTTCAAATTGCATTATTAAATGCAGTGTACCATTTCAGAGAGACTCATTGCACATGAACTTTTGAATGAACTTGGACATGATCAAAGTATAGGAAGTTTTTACTTTTGGCTCAGTATTTAAAAATATTAGCTATAGAATGAGGAAGATTTCATAAAGGAAATTAGACTGTATTATTTTTGGCAATCGAGTTTGCTCAGGGCTAAGAGTTGCACAACATGGTCCTAACCTCCTCCAATTCTTTTTATATGCATGTATCCTATACTCTGAATGTGGCCTACTCTGTAGTCAAAGTGATTATTTGACTATAACCCTCATACCCCATAACCTTCACCTCCATGTGTTTGCTTATCTACAGTCTATTGCTTATATGCCCAACCTGCTATTCAAGACCAAGTGCAAATGTCCTTCTACCACAAATACTTGGTGAATCGTCTCCAGTTACTCCTGGTGGTTTAGTACTTTCTAACTTGTTTTATAGTTATTTATGAGCACATTTTACCCACCTGCACCAGACTTCCTGAGGTTAGAGATATTTCCAGCCTTTATAATAACCATGACAACAACAATTATATAAAGAAGACTCTCAATAAATATTTATTAAATGGATGCTTAAATTCCAAATTAAAAGATTTCTTACAACGAAGATTTAGGGAAAATGCAAATTTTTCATTAGTCCCTAACTGAATGAGTTATTTCTTGCTTTGTAGCAAATTGAAAGCACTTAGCAGATTAAAGTAATACATGTCTACTACCTCCCTGTTTCTGTGAGCTGGGAATCCTGGTGCATCTCAGCTGGATCCTCTGAGTAAGACTCCCTCACAAAGCTGGAATCAATGTATCCTGGAAGACAGTCTTTGTCTGAAGGCCGTACAGGGGAAGGCTATTAGATTGAGGACCTCAGTTTCTAGTTGTCTGTTGGCTAGAGAATCTCTCAGCTTCTTGCCACATGGGTTTCTCTGATATGACAGTTTGGTTCATCAAAGTATACAAGCTGAGAGGGTGACAGAAAGAGTCTGCTGGACAGACACAAGTCACAATCTTATGTACATCCTGATTATGGAAGTGACATCCTGCCCACCTTTACCATATTTGATTGGCTAGAAGTAAGGCATTCCAGTGTGTAGTATTGCACAAGGGCATAAATGCCAGTAGGTGAAATGGGGGCATGCATTAGAAAGTGACTGTCATATTTTTTGAACACCATGTGCTTTGAGAAAGAGTTTTTTTGCTATTGCTTAAATATAGCTTCCTTTATATTAAATTGTTTTGAGTTTACCAAGCTTGTCAATTCTTTGAGGCCCAAATCAAATGCTAACTTCTTACTAGGGTTATCTTTGAGTCTATTTGCTAAGGATAGTTCCTTATTTCCTTTTATATCTATAATATTTTGTACCCTTATTCATGTCACATATCATATTTTGAATCAACCATGATAAAGATGATGAACCCACCTTACCTGCCACAACTGTTTTCCTTATCTCCAGGAGGAAAACCATACAACATTGAGTTTAGCAAACTTATTTTGTGAAACCTACATCTCTTGCAAGGACTATGGTGAGTAAAAAGATAATAATGAGAGAGAAATTTCAGAAAAGCTCGTAGAGCTCAGCTAATATTGTTGTATAGCTTACAAAATTTAGGGTAGAAAGAAATGATCTAAGAGATCAACAAGGACTGAATGTGGACAGAGAAGAGGTTCTGGGACTGAGTCCTGCAGCTCTCCAGTGAGGGTGAGGCCTTGTTCATCTGGAACGCAGATGTGAGCTTTGTTCTCTAAGGGAATAGAGTTCACTGCTTACCCAGTCTGTTCAGGGGAGGCACTTTACCTGGGGAGAGGGAAAACAAAGTGTCGTTTCTGCTTTTCTGGGGTAAAACAAAAACAAAAACAACAACAAAACCAGTTGAATACAAAACTGTTAGCAGGGGGAACCATTAAAGAGGAATTATGCTGAGTTCCTGTGAGATTTGTATAGAGGAGCATCTGGGGCTGGGAGCCCCCATGGGATTCCTAAGGTGGAAATGAGTATCCATCAACCTGTTCCAAGGAGAAAGACCTCCTCCCAGGTAAACCCCAACATCACATTTTCATTGGCAGTATTTCAGTATTTACCAAAAATTGTAGATGCTGAAAGGTAAAAAAAATAGCAATACAATAATAAAATAAGATAGAACAGTTAAATAAAGATAAAATAATATGAGAAAGCAGGTTAAATAAAGATAAAATAATATGAGAAAGCAGGTTAAATAAACTCCCAATAAATAAATATGTCCCACTGAAATAATTCCCCCCAGTAACCCAGAAAATAAAGGCAGCAAGTGAACGTGAGTAAGAACAATTAAGATAAAGTAAACTTTAAAGACAGAATAAGAGAATAATCTAAACAAGTTAAAGTAATTTTTAAAAAGTAAACAACAATTTCCAAACACAGGAGATTAGCTAATCAATACCAGCTGAAATAAATAAGCAGTGGCATGAGTTCCAAAGATCAGACGAGAGAGTCCTTGAGCTAAGGTCAAAGTCTGTAGCATGTTTCTCTTCTCTGGCTCTGGTCCACAGGCTGTACTCAGGCTGAGCAGAGGCCTTGACTTCTTACCTTGAACCTCTTCTCCCTGATTCGGGACTTCTTTTCTCTCCATCTCTATCTCCCAACTTCTGTGTCCCTGCTAGCCATCTTTCTCAGATGTGACTCTAACTTCTGACTGTAACTGATGGAGCAGAAGTGAGCATCCGACTCCCGTTGGCTCAATCAGAATCTCTTTCCTAGAAATCTGTATTTGTGACTGAGACTCATCAATTTGGACTGGCATCTTTAATAACAATAACGTAACAAAAAAGAATGAATATTTATTGAAGATTTATGTGATGAACATTGATCTTTATATGTTTTCTCAATTTAATTTAAGAACCTTATAAATGTTATTATTGATGAGGAAACTGAGGCTCCAGAGGTGAAATAATTTGCCCAATGTCACATAGCCAGTAGATGGCAGAATTTCAGGATTTAGATTCACCTCTGACTCTGGAGCCCCTATTCTTAGCCTCACATGATGCTGCCACTTTGGATCACATATATAAACTGGAGAACTGTAAGGTGGCCATCTTTTGTTCTCCAGGTGAACAGAGAGCAGAGACTCAATCAATTATCCACAGGAGCTTCAATGATTGAATGTTTATATCACCCTTCATATTTATACATTGTAATCCTAACCCCCAAAGCATGAATATTTGGAGGTGAGGCTTTGTGGTGGTGATTAGATCACCAGGAGCCTTCATGAATGGGATTAGGCACTTATAAAAAAAACATCAGAAAAATTCCTATTCCTTTCCACCATGTGAAGTAACAGAAGGAAGTCGTCACCAGGCACTCTGCCAGCACGTTTATCTTGGACTTCCCAGCCTCCAGAACTGTGGGAAATTATTCGTAAGCAAACTAGTCTGGGGCATTTTGTTAGAGAAGCCTTAATGAACTAAGATAGAAATCAAGATGGGATTGTTTCTGAACTCTTCTTTTGCATGGGCTCTGTCCTACTACCACTTTATGAGCCACACCCTACATTCCCATAATATATTTCCATATTTTTGTGTTAAGATAATTCAGTTGAATTTTTGGATCCTGCAATCACATCCTAACTAATACTAGTACCACCCCTTGATATGAGCAAAGCGGAACCTCCAAGCAAGTTTCCCTTGGATGCCACACTTCTGATTGCTAGAAAGAAAGGGAAGAAAAGAGGGCTCATGAGCTCTCATGTTTGACTCTCAATTCCCTTTCTCCATTGACCTTTTCCAAAATATGGATCCTTTAGGTACAAAAGTAGTTAATAGGTCTTTATTTTTCATGCTCCTAAAGCACTTTAGATGATTTGCAAATGCCAGATCTTAAACATTTGTTTAGGCAAATCAATATGATGATGTTCGTATATTTCTTTGTACAAATGTGACTTCTTCCTAAACTATGTACTTGGGAATAATTAAGAGACTATCTAACTATCCCTATTTGCTGACAACATGTTTCTATATTAAGAAGACCCAAAAAATGCCACCAGAAAACTTCTAGACCTCTTAAATAAATTCAGCAAAGTAGCAGGATGTAAAATTAACACCCACAAATCAATTGCATTTCTATACACCAATGATGAATCAACTCAAAGAGAAATTAGGAAAAATATCCCATACACAATAGTCTCAAAAAAAAAAAATAAACCAAAAACTTGGAAATCAATCTAACAGAAGAGGTGAAAGACCTCTATAAAGAAAATTACAGAGCACTAAAGAAAGGAATTGAAGAAGACCTTAGAAGATGGAAAGATCTCCCATGTTCTTGGATAGACAAAATTAATATTGTCAAAATGGCCATACTACAACAAGCGCTATACAGATTTAATGCAATTCCTAATAAAATTCCAATGAAATTCTTCATAGAAATAGAAAAGGCATCATGAAATTCATTTGGAAAAATAAGAGACCCAGAATGGCCAAAGCAATTTTTAGCAAAAAGAGTGAAGTACAAAGGCATCACAATACCAGACTTAATTTATACTTCAGAGCTATAGTAACAAAAACAGACTTGAAGACCAGTGGAACTGAATAGAATACACAGAAAGAAACCCACATAATTAGTTATCTCATACTAGACAAATGGTCCATAAACATACACTTGAGAAAAGATAACCTCTTCAATAAGTGGTGCTGGGAAACTAGAAATCTATATGAATAAAATTGAACCCTTATCTCTTACCCTGCACAAAACTCAAATCAAGGTGGATCAAGGACCTGGGCATTAGACCAGAGACTTGGTCCTACCAGAAGAAAAAGTAAGCCCAAATCTCCATTATGTCAATTTAGGAACTGACTTCCTCGACAAGGCTCCTACAGTGCAAGAAGTATAATCAAGAATCAATGAATGGGATGGTATCAAACCAAAAAGCTTCTTCACAGTAAAGGAAACAATCAGGAATGCAAAGAGAGAGCCTACAAAATGGGATAAAATCTTTACCACATGCACCTCAGATAGAGCATTAGTCTCTACTATATCTAAAGAACTCAAAAAACAACACTGAAACTACAAATCACCCAGTAAATAAATGGGCTAAGGAACTGAACAGACACTTCACAGAAAAAGAAATACAATCAATCAACAAATATACGAAACAAATGTTCAGCATCTCTAGCAATTAGAGAAATGCAAATCAAAACTACTCTGAGATTCCATCTCACTCCAGTCAGAATGGCAATTATCAAGAATATGAGCAACAACAAATGTTGGGGAGGATGTGGGGGAAAAGGTACACTCATACATTGCTGGTGGGACTGCAAATTGGTGCAACCACTATGGAAAGCAGTATGGAGACTCCTCAGAAAAGTTGGAATGGAACCATCATTTGACCCAGCTATCCCACTTCTCAGTATGTACCCAAAGGACTTAAAATCAGCATACTACAGTGACACAGTTACATCAATGTTTATAGCAGCTCATTTCATGACAGCTAAGCTATGGAACCAGCCTAGGTACACTTCAACAGTGAATAAAGAAAAGGTGGTATATCTACACAATGGAATATTATTGAGCCATAAAGAAGAATGAAATTATGGCATTTACTCATAAATAGATGCATCTGGAGACTATCATGCTAAGTGAAATAAGCCAATCTCCCAAAACTCCGAAGATCGAATGTTTTCTCTGATATGCAAATGCTAACACACAGTAAGGTGTGTGGGAGAGAATAGAAGTTCATTGGATTAGACAAAGAGGAATGAGGGAAGGGAAGAGATTGGGAATGGGAAAGACAGTGGAATGAATCAGACATAACTTTCCTATGTTCATATATGAATATATGACCAATGTAACTCCACATCATGTCCAAATACAAGAAATAGAATAAGCTATACTCCATGTATGTATAATATGTCAAAATTCATTCTACTGTTATGTATATCTAAAAAGAACAAATAAAAATATACTTCATTCCAGGCACAGTGGTACACGCCTATAATCCTAGTGGCTCGGGAGGCTGAGGCAGAGGATCAAGAGTTCAAAGCCAGCTTCAGCAAAAGCAAGGCACTAAGGAACTCAGTGTGACCCTGTCTCTAAATAAAATACAAAATAGGGCTGGAGATATGGCTTAGTGGTCAAGTGTTCCTGATTTTAATCCCTTGTACTCCCCCAAATGCACCCCCCAACACACACACAACTTTCCCTGGTGCCCCCCAATACACCCCCCACACACAACTTCATCAGAAAAATATGTAGATAAAATAAATAAAACACTGCATACATTAAATAAAAAGACTCTCTTCCCAGAATCAAAGTCATGTATTATATGATTCCATTCACATGAAATACCCAGGTTTTTCCATGGAAACATGAATACTTTATTAGTTGCCAGGAACTGGGGAGCAGCAAGAGTTTGGAGTAACTGCTTAATGGGTGCAAGATTTTATTTTGGGGTGATGAAAATGTTTTGAAACTAGGCAGAGGTGACGATTGCCTAGTTTTGTGAATGTACTGAATGACATGAATCGTTCCTTTGATAACGGTTACATTTACATATGGAAATTTCACCTCTTTTTAAAATTTTTTAAATTCTTCATATATATATATATGTGAAGAATCTTAAATTTTATATATATATATGACAGTAGAGTGTATTTTGTGTGTGTGTGTGTGGTGCTGGGGATTGAACTCAGGGCCTTGTGCATGCAAGGCAAGCACTCTACCTACTGAGCTATATCCCCAGCCTCAGTAGAGTGAATTTTGACATATTATACATACATCAAGTATAACTTATTCTAATTAGGATCCCATTCTTGTGGTCATTTCCTATGTTCATATATGAATACATCACTAGTGAAACTCCACATCATGAATTTCACCTCATTTATAAAAATATTCACAGTAAAATATTGTAAACTCTGAAAGCAAAAGTTATCTTCCATTCATGTGATAAACAACAGGGCTTGAGGTCACTGTGTTGGGGACTGTAGGACAAATCTGGATATGAGAGCAGGGCCTCTTGACCATTGTCAAGTTACAATGGTTCCCTCATCTGAAGTGTAGGCCACAGAGCACACTCACAGGAGGAGCATGGCACAGCCAGGCTTACTTTATTCTGTTCCTGCAAGGCAGTCTGTGTGGATTATAACCAAGGATTTGAAGAGAATGAGGCATTTCTCCAGTCTTCTGTAGCCATGTGTCTTCATGGTGTCTTGAGTGCTGTGGGCTTGCTATTTGGTGCATCCCTGTTGCCTAGTAGAGCCAGCACACCTGTCAGTCAATGGGAAAGAAATGCATGTTTTTGGCCACCGCTGTAAATCACCTGAGGTATAAACAATGTAAGCACAAATGCACACACTATATGTGCTACTTGACAAGCTGGTAAGTTTCCTGTCTCTCCAAGTGTTAAGGCAGAGGCCAGAAGACCTCTTAGAAGAAATAGCACCAGAGAAGTGATGTGTCAGGGAAAGCAGGGAGCAGAGTGTACCCTGAAAGGATTTGAAAGCTTTATGATCCTAAAAAGTGCATCCTCAAGGGAGGATCAGATAATGTCCTCAGTGCCTGGAAATGGCACTCTTCCTTCTACTGGTCCTTCACAGATGAGGATAGTCTGAAAACTCTGCCTGGAACTTTAACAACCACGAAGGAGAGCACCTTTACCATCGAAGGCTAAGAAAGCAATGTGGGTAATAGCTGAATGGCATCTTGAGAATAAACAGAGACTTTACTGGAAAACACTACTGTGGATGCCTGTCTCTTCAAGTTCTAAGTTTTTCAGTCATCAGAATACAAAAGGAATCATTTATATCTTTGAACTTGGCATGGAAAAAGGACGCTCCCTGATTTTTGGACTGACATTCTCCTAAAGTTATTTCCTTGTTAGTGTTCTTGGAAATTCCTTATTTACAAAGTGCAGGTGGCTTCTAATTCCTGATCAAACTCATGTTTATAAAAAAAATAATCTAGATGAATAACAGACTTTTAGAGCTCGAAGGCATGCACATTCTTCCTTCATAGGCAAGAATCCAGACTATGGGGTTCAGAGAGGGTGAGAGGCCATGCTGTGCTGAAGAAAAATAGTGGGCAGACACTCTATTACCTGATGCCACAATGCCTTCACTAGCCACAGAGCACAGTCCTCTGGATCTTTAAGGAGTAAATATTTTAACTGAGAGAAAACGAGGATATTGGAGGGGATTAATGGCCACTTTACTACCAAAAGAAGTACTATTTTGCATTACCACAATTCAGCAATGCAATTTTTTGGATCATAAATCTTTTCAGGGTCACTCTGCTCCCTGATTTCCCTGACACATCATTTTACTGATGCCATTTCTTCTAAGAGGTCTTCTGGCCTCTGCCTTAACACTTGGAGAGACAGGAAACTTACCAACCTGTTAAGTAGCACAATTCACGTGTGTGTTTTTGTTTACATTGTTTATTTCTCATCACAGAAAATATGCATATGCTTCGTAGTCTTCCTTCTTTTGCAACTGACATCCGTTTTTCATATTGATACAAAGTCTTGATTATGGTCATTGTATGTAAATGATTTCATACACTGTATATTTTCCTTAATCAAAATTTATATAACCACACCTTCAATTTTTACTTTTACAAGCAGAAATTCAATGCTATTTTGATTATGGGCAGTTTGGTTTTTTGATCTTGGAGAATTTAAGATTTAACTCTCACTCTTTGGCTCTAATTGTATATTCTAGAACAACATTGAATAAATCTAATTCAAATAAATCTAATTCCTCTCCTATAGGCAGTTCTTTTCAGTGTTTTTTTTTTTTTTAAAGCTATGCTATCATGTTCCTCTTAAAATTTGACTTCTCCAAGATAAACATCCTCAGCTCTTTTCAATTGTTCCTCACAAGTTGTGGTTTCCAGACCCTTCACTAGATTGTTTGTCTTCTTCTGGATGAGTCCCAGTTTGTCAATGTTTTTTGTAAAGTGTGGTGCCAGAACTAATTGCTGGAATAACAATAACCATAATAATAATAACCACTACTTATTGACTGTCCACAATGTTCCAGGAACTGGGCTAAAGGCTTAGCTCACTTAATCCTCACAAAACCCTCTACTGTATGTGTTATTATCCTTATCTTTTTAGATGAGGAAACTAGTTTTAATTGTTAACTGACTTTTCCAAGGTCACACAGTTGGATAGGAAATAGCAAATCACACTCTAATCTGAACCACATTTCAATGCTCCAGTATTTTCTGGCTTTGTAAAATTTAGAGTTAGGATATTAAATTTTAGCAAGAGTATTTTAAGATTTCTATATCTTGTTTGATGATTTCATATTGATGGGAAATATGACAGAGTTCAGCTTTAACATACCAATTTATCCATCTGTCAAATACTTACTGAGTGCCTGCTTCGTGCCAGGCACTATGAGGAGGTGACAGTACTGAGATACAGAAGACAGACAAGGGTCCTTCTTTCATGGGACCTTCTATTGGGAGAGACGAACATTCTAGAAGCAAAAAAATAAATCTGGCAATTTAAAATAGCTATAAGAATCATAAAGAACATGAGAAAGCAGTGTACTAGAAACTGATTGTGTTGGGGTAGGTATGAAGGAGAGATGAGATGAGATCTGGTGATAAGGGGAGGCTTCTTGGTTCTGACCTGGAATGATGAGAAGAAGTCAGCAACATGAATTGTTGAGGGAATAACCTGAAAACCTCAGGGAATGACAAGGGCAAAGTTCCTGAGACTAGATTAGTGAGCTCTAGAGACAAAGAGTTCTATGTGACTAAAAGCAGAATAAGTGATGGTGGACAACCTGAGTGATTCAGGCAGAGACAGATCACAGAAAAAGTCCCATATTCATGGTTAAAATTTTGGAATTTTTTTTCCAGTGTAGTAAATCAATGCTGGGTTTTATGCAAGGCAGTGGATGGGCCAATTCATGTTTTAAAAGATGACATCACTGAGGGTATGGAGAATGAATTATAAGAGGCAAGAATGAAAGCAGGGAGATGAGTCAGAAGACTATTGCAATGGTCCTGGTAGGAAATGACGTGGTTCAGGGCAGGTGGTAGCTGATCCAATTGTGACTCAGATCAGTGGAAAGAAATGGATGAATTTAGAAAAAATTTAAAAAGGTGAACAAGTATTTTGGGTCAATTGAATGGAGTGGGGTAAAGGAAAGAAATTGGTCTAACTCTTATATTTTGGGGTTGGAGGAATGCTGTTTTATACCTAGTGCTAGGTATAATATATATGGGGTACATACTGCTATACAGGCTATTTATACACATTAACTAATTTAATTCTTCCAAGAAGTCTATGACGTAGATAGTATTTTCCCCAAGCTATTTTGCCAAAGAAACTATTTAGATAGACTAAATAGCTACTTGGTTATATAGCTAGAAAGCAGGGAAGCCAGGGTTCCAACACAGGTGTGCCTGGCATCAAAAGTTGTGCACTTTCTTCTGTGATACAGTGCCATCTCTGGAACTCTGAAAGATGAAAGATTGCAGCTTGCCCATAGGTGAAGTGCAATTAAAGAATCCAAGGGTATACAGATTTACATGTGAGGACACCTTCTGTTATCAAAGGCTCAATGCCACAGGACCTCCCTCTGGTTCCTTGAAAGGTTGTGCTGTAGTTTTGGAACCTTATGTATAGGCAGTGTAGGTACAAGTGCATGGAGTCAGACGCAAATAAAATGATTAAGCAGATGGGAGAAAATGACTTCTGAGAAATGATTAAAAGATTGCAGCTTAGCTCAGTGATGACTAAAGAGGACATCAGCCTACAAATATTCCATGGGAGGAAATATTTGGAAGAGGGGATTTTTTAAAACTGAAAGTAGAAAGAAATTGCATGAAGGGACGAGCAAAGGATACAGTTTGGTTCCTGAATCTGCTCTTTCCTTTAGGACATTGGTGACTTATCATGACTTTCTGCCTGGACTTTCTCATCTCAAAGAAATGTGGTGTGATTCAGTGAAAACCAGGTAGTGTCAAGGTGGAAAGGCATCCAAATCCACAGAAGACAGTTCTTCGCCTTTGTAATTCTTCACCTGATACATATCTGTTGGCCTTTTATTTTGCATAAGACATAGGGAAGAGGAAGATTTGGGAGCCAAAATAAGGATTTCCATTTTGAATATTTTATGATGTGATCTAATTTTTATGGAACAACTATTATAATGAGAATTCCTTTCTAGTAATTGCCTGGCTGGGACTAGAATTGTTCACACACTGAAACTTATTAGCTATTGTAGTGTTCTGGAAGCTGAAGAGAAAAGGTAATGCTGGTGCCTGGTATCCCCATTGCCTGAGTCCTGCTCTAAAGAATGGGAAGAATTATGTTTCAAATAAAGCTAGTTATTTCCTTGCAACAATGTGTGTTTGTCTGCACAATTGCTAGTGAAATAAGAGAACATGGCTGCTTGATAACACAGGGACAAGTGTCCCATACATTGGGTGCATTATCTTCCTATATATGGGTTGAAAATTATGTCTATCGATCTGCAAAGTAAGGGAGCCTTGGTTTATCAGCTACATCTGGATTGCACACAAAAGCTAAAGCCACCAAGGGAAAGGCTTCTTGAAAAGCACACCTGTCCTTTTCAGACATTTTTAAAGTATCATATTCATTTTCTGATGTTTTTGGCTTTGTGCCCTTGCTTCTCTCGCACAGTTGGGAGGCTGTCCTGTGGCCTGAAGGTTAAAGAGAAATCCAAGTGAATGTGTTCTCTTAATGGGCTTTGAATGCACTCCCAAATGACACATTTTTTTTTTCCTTTTCAGACTTGCTAATAAAAGTTACACCTGCAAAAATGGGACTGAGTCCAGTGAGGAAGGATATAACATTTTGCCTGAATGTGCAAAAAATGAGTGGGGTGTCATCTGCATCCCTGCAGGCCTGAGCAGCCTCATGGTCAATGAGCATTTGTTTCCTGTGCACTGTCTTTGAGTTGAAAATGAGTCACAGACTCATGGAAAGAATGGTCCTATCTTCCTTTGTCTAGCTCTGTATGCTTTTGTGGTTACTGAAATTGTCTTAAGGGAAAGCTGATTATTTCCTTTTTTGAAGCATTTTATTAGAATTTATTTTTGAGCTAGAATAAGATTACTTTAAATATATTGTTCTTGATTCATAAGTTGATTCACAGCCAGTGTATACAATTACAGGAAATTTCTATGGGGAAAAGTATTTTAGGCCCATCTAGTCTGCTGGAAGTAGACATTGGTTTCCAAGTGTTTGAACTATAAGTAGTTAACTTTGAAAATAATAATTGGTTAAATGTCTATTTTGTACCAGTCCCTGTGCTAGTGTTTCTTGTAGATGATTCCTAATCCACATAACATGGCAAATGCCAGTGTCGGTGGCCCCCTTTTATGGCAAAGGAATATAAGAGTAGGAGAAACTAGGAAACTGACTGGAAGTCACAGAGCTGATTGTTGAGTGATCATGGATTGATACCCGTTTCTACAGACCTAACTTCAGGGTCTGGACTCCCTCCATTATGACACCTCCCTCTCTGAAAAGTTATTTTATGACAATTTTTTTTCAAATTCTTTTTACAAAGAGGTATGTCATATTTATAAGAAAATTATTTCATAGATTAGAAAACATTTCTATTCTTTCCAGTTAGTGCAAATAGGCTCAGATGCACTCAGGGACTAGAAACGTCTCCAAGATTCAGGCCCTCTGATTGAGTCTTGGTTTTTACACTTTGGATGCCCTTGAGCTTGTAACTCTCAGGTTCCAGACATCTGAGAGATAGAAAAGTAGCTTATGGATCAGATTCCAATTAGGCTTCTACAAAAAATTTCAGACTTCTGGAAAGCGGGAAAAGACACCAGAGAAGATACATTTAATGGGGTTGGGGGTGAATTTCTCAAAAGGCAAATATCTGAAAAGTGTCAGCAAAGGCTGAGGTATGTGGAATTATTGCTGAACAACCTGCAATCATAAATAATTTCAGAAAATCTGACTGAGTTGCTGACAGGTTAGTGCCAAATACTGAGATTCACACAGATTTGGTTATTAAGGGTGGTTTTGGACATCTTCCTCTCTCTTCCTCTTGTGAACTAGAGAGTGACACACTTCTGAGGAACTGACCATTGAAAACTCTAGATTTTATGGCAAAGGAATACAAGAGTAGGAGACACTAGGAAACTGGCTGGAAGTCACAGTTACTCTTGACTTTCTTCTCCATTTGCTGTTTCTTGTTCATGTGAGAGGCCATGGGGAACCCTTGAGGAGGAGAGGCCTAGTGCCAGGAAATTGGGTCACTGGGGTCATTCCCTTGATGGTGATAATGGAACCCTGGCTCCTCCTCCTCTCTCAATGCCTGCTACAGAACTGTGGAGAAACATCATCTCCAGTCTGAGTACACATCTGAGTTTGATTGGCTCATTCTGTACATTACCTTAGATTCTAGACGTTTTTATTAACTAATTATAGAATACCAAGCCCCCCAAAATATCACATTTGAAAGTCATGAATACTGTGCTGTCATGATTGATACCTGACGTCCAAATTACCTAGCAATTTGACTTACTCATGTTTATCTCCCCTGTATTTCTCCAGGGGTGAATTAACACTTCCCTTTACCTGTTTTTTATTTTTATAAGTTGCCATTCACTTCACTACCCTATCTGATTGAGAAGCAACACTAGGCTAGCACAGCAAGCTGATGCAATGACTAGAGCCTCTGCTCACCAGGAAATGGGAGAATTCCTTTCCATAGCAGTCAGACAGGGGAAAGGGCAGGGCCACACTCAACTGGTCCTAGCCCATCCTTGTGCAAGTGGCCACACCTTCCTTGCAGGTGGCAAGGCCTATTCTCTACCTCACCGGCCATGTCAGTATTTTCTCCAAAGGTATACCTGTAGATACATATGCAGCTTTTGTTAGCTCCTCCAAACTTTTCTGACCTTTCACTCCTCTAGTATCCCAGGCAGGTTTCCCAGTTCCATTTTCAATGAGCACCTACCTGATCACTTTGGAGCTTTTATCAATTATAATGCTCTATCAGAAAATACAATTCAAACTGACTTAAGCCATGAAGATTTGTGGGGTCCCTTAACTGGAAATCCAGAAGTATTAGGTATCAGGACTGCTTTGATCTAGTGGCATAGTGGCCTCACCAAGAATCTTGTTTCTTTCCCTCTTGTGATGCTCAGTGGTGCAGGTTCCTATTAAAGCTGCTGTGTTCTGGTCCCAGCAGAGTTGCTGTCAACTTCCAGGTCTACATACGTCTACTTCCTGAAGAATCAGTTACTATTTATCCCAGCAGACCATTTCTACTGTTTGGTTGCCTGAGCACATGGGGCCAGATGGTAGGGGTATTCTGATTTTGTTAGGCCTTAAGACTATGCCCTATTTTTGAAGGCAGGGTTAAAATCAGCATCCCCAATGCTCTTGGCTTCCTCCCTCCCCCTCACAGCAATCAGACCAATGTAGGTAAGAAAAGGCCCCTGGATGTAGGGGTGGTAATCTCCAGGTCCCTTTCCTGGGTCAAATGCAATCACTGGTCTACCTTGTCCTGCAGGTTCAAACCCTTTATCTCTAGGATGAATTCCAGCCCTTTCTGGGTATATTAGATCTGTCTGCAGATTAAATTTTGGTTTGAAAATGGTTTGATTTCTGTTGTCACATACTGATTCTCATTCAGGTATCCGCTTTCTGGTAACACTTATCCTTCATCTGTTTATTTTCTTTTCATGGGCTGATAACTTCATGCCCCACTGTGTGGCTCTCCTGGAGATCCTAGGAATAGAATTTAAAACATAAGATTCAGCCCTCAGTTAGAGAGGCAATATTTTTTTTAAACCCACTATTTTCTAAGAATGGTTGGAAACTGAATTGTTGCAGATGAGAATATCTTCCAAATCACAGAGGACTGACAGAGTGTGATAGACCTGGCCGATACTGGCTCAGGAAAGCTGATCATTGACCTTTTAAGAATTTGAGAGCTGGTTGTTGAACATGATCACTATTAAAAATTGAAGCATATTAATTCACAATTAAACAAATTTTGTTTAAAATAAAATCATGCCAAATCCACCATTTCCTAATCATTTTGCCACATTTTCCCATATGCTCTTGGCTCTTTTCATTTCTTGTATATGTGTGTGGAGATACTATGCAGTAGCATGCTGTTGTGCAACTCTTGCCTGTTCCATGTTCTATGACATCATGTAGTGGCAGGAAATTGCCTAATACGGTAGCATTTGTACCATAGAAATTGGCAGACACTATAAATTAAATTAGGATTTTTAGGTTATTAAACACTTACCAGCTGATTTTCCAAATGTAAAATAAGAAATGATAACAGTATGTACTTGATTAGCTTGGTATGAGGTTGTAATGATATAATTCATAAAAAGAATCTGTGACTGTCTCCTTCTTGACCTTGTTAATCTGAGTATATTAAATGTCATAGAATCTCTAAGTGCTGATTCATGGCACTCCTTAAATATAAAGTAATATTATTCAGTAGGGTTGGTAGAGATAAAGGCCTGTGGGTCATAGGATAGGATGATGTTATCACTCAACTCCAGTGTGTGATAAAAGTACCTCTCCCTCCAGCCCATGACTTTGGAAAGGTCCTGCTACCATACTAACTCCCTCATGAACTTCTGATGAGCCTGCATCTGCATCTACCTTCCTCTGTTCTTTTTCTCTTCCACCTTTCACTTCTAGCACTTACTAGAGGTAGACTAAGCCTTGGACTTCAAAGGCCATTGAGGTACCCTCTGGTCATAACTATTTTTTTAAGTGTTTAATTGAAACCTATATTTGTAGTTCCTAAAATGTTGATTCACAGACCACTTGCCACCTCTGTTTTCAGTGTAACTGCTGCTTTTATATCACCCCATCATAGTGGGCCTGTGCCACATCACCCCCCACCATGACTGCAGTTCTCTTTGCTTAGCTTCAGTTTTCTCTTGTTTATTTATTTATTTATTTATTTATTTTTTAATTTTTTGCCTCAAAGACACCTGCTGATTTCAGCACAAAACAGAGATCATTTTGAGGAGCTAACATTCTTCTGTTTGTTTGATTCATTCATTGAAACTACTTATTAAACCCCTGCTGTATCCAGAGTGCATGTACATGATACCCATTCGAACTGAAAATTAGTTTGTCCAAAGTTGTGGAAAGGAGTTATAAATACAGACACATAGGAATTATAAAAGAAAGACAAAGAAAATCACAGCTCCTATGGGGGAAGAAGGGGAAGACATAACCGGTGTAAAGAATCCTCCTTGTTTGTGATTTGGGGAAACTTCTGAATGCTTTCTGAAGGCTTGGTAATGCTGATTTTTTTTCTAACCATCTTGTGTTGTAATTTCATCTAGGGAAGAGGTAATTGTATTAGCCCAACCTCATTTCACTCCTAATGAATACGTGTACTTACAGGCAGCTCAGTGCCTCATGGTTAAACAGCTTGCAACAGACCTTTGTTGAATGGAAGAATTAATAATTAATCTACGACTTGATTTGAAGATTAGAGAGCCTCTATTGAGGAAAATCCCAATTACATTTTTAGAAATTCATATAAATTCAAAGGTGAAAAATACCTTAAGAGATATTTGGTCTAGTGCTTTCCAAATCTGGTTATATATCAGAATAGAATGGGAGTGCACTGGGGTGGGATGTCTTTAGAATACAGACTTCTGACCTATACTTCAGACAAACCAAAGTAGCATGTGTGTGACTCGTGAATTCTTCTGTTGAACTACAGGTTTGTAACCTACATGACTTTATCTAGTGTCTGATGACTCCTTCATAAGATTGTAATGGTAACATCTTTGCAAACACTTATTATGCGCCAAGGCTTCAGCATCCTAAGGTATCTTTGCACTCTGGGGCGAAGTGAAATGACGTGTTGCCCTTCCACATTTCTGAGCCTATGGGGAAGTGGATCTTGTGCTTGATTGAATCTTTCCATGATTTTTCTGGAAACTCTCTGGGCTATAACTGTCTCTCAAGCTTGCAGTGCTATTTGATTTTCTGCCCCACTCCCCATTGCTAACAACAACAAAACACTGGGATACCTGTTTACCAAAGTTTGGGTCATTTTATTCAGCAAGTATGCATTAAGAATCATCTGAGGCAGGCAAATGTGCTAACAATAAAACATAAGCTCTTCACAATCAAAAAACAGAATTAAACATGATTCCTCTTCTCAAAAAGCATACAGTCAATTGGCTGATATGAATATTATTAATGTAATAACCACAAAAAATATGTGTAAAATTACAGCTCAGGAAGATGGAGCATCCAGAAATGCTATAAATGCGAGGTACATGATGCAGTAGGAATAATGAAAGGAATTGACTTATCTGAGACGTAAGAGCTGGCCTCTCTAAAGAAGAAATAATTAAGCTGAAAACTATTTATAGCAGTGACCTTGTGACAGAGAGGGTGGGAACTGAAAAGATACTTTCATGTAAGACTTCAGAGAAAAAGTAAGAATGTGGTATTTGATGAGGCTGGCAAGAGGAAGAACCAGCAGAGGAGACAGTGAGGCCGGGAGGGGCAGACAGCTGTCCAGGAGCCCAGGGACAGAATTCGAGGAGGAGCTAGCCAACATGCAGGTGCTTCTGAGAGCCAAATAAGCTGAGTCTTAAAAGTGCCTACTGGATTTAGTTTCTTGAGATCGTAAACTAGACAGCCAGGCTGTTGTTATGATGTGGTAGGGATGAGAGTCTGATTGAAGTCGGTTTTGGAAAGCTTTGGTAGGGAGGATATGAAAACAGAAAGAACTCAAAGTGCTTTTGAAATCCTTAACTGTGGAGGAGAGAAAGGTCAAAGGTAGTAGGGAAAGAGTTAAATTAGTAGTTTTTTAAAGATGACAATGATATTTAAAAGCTAAGAAAGATTCTGGTAAGAGACTTTTAATACCAAAAAAGAAGAACAGTCAGTCCAGTGAAGTCCCTGCCAATCCTGGGGAGACTGTCCTTAGAGAGCAAGCAAAGGGCTTCTCTATCCTAGAGGTAAGGAGGGGGCCATGGGAGGTACTCACAACACAGCCCAGGGCATCTCTTATGTTCCAGGAGGAGATGGCTCTGACCTAGGGTTTACCAGCCCTGCATCCATAAGCAACCTCTCATAAGGCAGCTGGCTCTCTTTTCAGTTACCACCCAATGACACCACAGCCCTTTCTTCTCCTTCTCCTTCTCTCCTTCCTGTCTTCCCCTTCCTCCATCTCTCTTTCTCTCCCCGTTCCATTCTTTCCTCACATCTTTCCTGTTCCCACTCTTCCTATTTCTAGTTCTCAGATCACTATTCCCTTTCTTCCAGGCTTTCCACAAACTTCATTCTCCCTCCCAATGGGCAGTGTACAGAAATACGGGGTACTTTTGCAGGTAGCCCCTGTCAACCCAACAGTGCCCTGCAAGCCCAACCTTCCTCCCACAAAAGGCTCAGAAAGTTCCAACATCATTCTTTGTCTCAATAGGAATGAGCTATGCCTCTTCCAAAGCCAGAAGCTTCCTCTTGTTCTATTTTAATTAATTTTACCTTTCTCAGTTTACCCACCTTATAGAGTTCCTATGATGATAAGACAAAATGTCTGAATTGTGTGGCAAATCATTTTCAGTTTTTAAAATCATGTTACCACCTATCTAAAACAACAAGAAAAAATGATAAAGAGAAGCAGCAATTCCATCTTTAATAAAACTTAGGGAGCTTTAACCCTCAGCCACAGTATACAAAAGTATAAAGTAGATGGAAGAGCGTAAATAGAGAACACCTGATTCTCTTTTAACATCTGCATTTCAGTAAATGATGACCTCAAAGTTCCTCCAAGCTATAGATCTATATTTCATGCATATCAATGAAGCTGAAGGGCCAAGTCAAATCATTTTTCCAAGCTAAAGGTATGTCTGTCTAGATGTGAAACCAAACTTTCATCTCTTAAGAGCTAGAAAATTTCTTATTTATTTTTTCAATGATATTAACATTTGATGAGAACCAACCTTCAAGTTCTGCTAAAATTAAAATCCTAGGGTCTAGCTTTAAGAAACAGCTTGAATAATGCCCACTGAAGAAAGAGCAATCAATAAGGTCATAATTCATTCTTTGGCTTATTTCCTGCCAGGGGAATAAAAGGCTTCCTGTCATCAACTATGGCATATACAGACATTCAAATGTTACATGTCTACTTTTTGGGTTTAAATCAAACTCATTCAAGGACTTTGAAAACCCCAAGATTCTGCCTGACCTTTTCCTCAATAGTGCCAATGGCCCTTATTTCAAGGCCATGCTTGTGCTTTTGTGGGGCTCCTTACTGAGCCCATACCTGGGGGATGGGGAAGTGCCTTGTTGGCTTAGTGTATAGGACATTTTAGAAATGTCTTTGTTAAGAGAGCTTAGTTTGCCTTCCCCAGTGTAACGCAAGTCAGGGTAGAATGTTTGTACTCTTCATGATGCTATGGGTACTGGAAGATGCACAATAAATTATTCCACCCAACAGTCCACAGCCAGATACTTCCCATAAAAGAGAGAAAGCTGTTGTCTAGATACTCAGGACAAGGAGAGCTGCAGGTTGATCTTCTTTGGCTCTGTTCCTATATGAATAGTAATAAAAGAAGATGAGGGACACTTTACCCTCAAAGAGTCCCTTCCTGCACAATAAATATGTGGGCAAAATGCTTTCTGATCTGCACAGAGCCTCTCTGATCACCCTCAGAGGGATTTCCACATGGGAACACTTGCAGAATATTTGATAACTAACTGTGCTGTGGTTTGCAGATATGCGATGCGTATCCAAGAAAGAAAACTTAGCCTTTGCATTCTGGGAATTGACTGACCTAATTATCTATTCAGACCTTTCATCATGAGAAAACAATTTCTTCCTCTCTCAGCCTCACTTATGGCTAATGGAACAAATGAGAAAACAGGAGACTGCGGTAAAGAGTTGAGTGAATCGCACTGGGGAATAAACTTCAGTTACCACTTTGAACTAATTAAAGGATAAGGCTGATGTTTAAAGAATAAAAATTCTGATTAAGGAAACATTTTTAAAGAAATGCAATGATACTTTTGAACATGAATAATTACCATCAGTAATGACTAGAAGCAAGCAGAGGTTATCCTAGGCCTGTTCAGAGGCACAAGATAGGCTATTTGCAAACATGCACATTGCCTGCAGAACTTGTTATTGAATTGCTTGGATAACTTTATGTTCTTTAAAAGTTTAGAGCTTCTCTCTCCAAAAACAGTAAGATGAGCAAGGACTGTGGCATCCAGAAGTTAGCAGATCCTTTCATTCCACTCATTCATTCAGCAAATATTTTTTGAGCACTTTCTCAATGTAAAGCACTGCTTTTGGTGATGAAGATTCAGCACTAAACAAACAAGAAAAAAAATCCCTTTCTTCATGGGAGCTTTGGGGTAAACAACTGATGAGTAAGTAAATAATTTAAATGTTTAGTATTCAGATGGTGTTGAGTGGTATGGAGAAAATAAATGGAAAGAGTGGAGAATAAGGAATAGTGGAGGAGTGGAGAGAGGGAATGCTTGCAGTTTTAAATGGAGTAGTTGACCTGGACCTCTTTGAGAAAGTGACATTTGAGCAGAGACCTGAAGGTTATCAGGAAGCAATCCATATACACATGTGAGAGAACCAGTATCCCAAGAGGAAAAAGCCAGTGCAAAGTCCCAAAGGCAGGAATGGGCTGGGCAAGTGCCCAAAGCAGTAAGAAAACCCGTGAAGATACAGTAGAGCAAGGGCCATGGCAGAAGGGATCTTCAAGATAAGGGAGGAAATGGCCAGGAGTGGGGTCCAGATTGCATAGGATTCCCCAGGTGATTGTAAAGGTAGCATTGGTGTCTTGGACTCTGAAGGTATATGCAGTAAGTGGTATTTTTTAGGTTAAAAATTAGATTAGGTCAAAGTCTCTGGCCACTGGGCAATCCCAAGCATGTGATGACTCCTCAAATAATAACCACTTAAATTATAGATAGGAATTATCCTGAATGTCTGAAGATGCAAATCTCATTCCCTGTTAAAATTGCTGATCGATAGTGACCTAATTAGTAGAGAATGCAGTTGTATCCCCTAAAAAGAAGCAACAATTAACTATGGGAATATTTAGAATTATTATAAAAATATCTAAAAGTATCACAACTATTTAGTGTTAGTATTTATGTTAGGATTTATGCATATTATATATTTGAAGTTAGCATCTTATATATTTGAAGAAATCTGTATTAGAGTAATGATCATATAACTTTGATTTCAAATGTATAACTGGATAATTGATTTAAATAAATTTTAAGATTATATACAGTTCTAGAACATTAAAGGGACTCAAGTTTCATCATATTCATAAAGTTAATTTGATTTATTTGAATTACATAAGTATTTTGGGAAAGTTTATTAATTAGAAACTTTAACTTAGAAGTAAATAGAATATACTAAATTTATAAACAATGTTTATAATTGAAGGTGTTTACTTTATCAAGTTGGTAAGTAGAAACCAATTGACATTATTCAAATCGCCTTAACAAATCATTGTAACTGTTTACTTGATTTTCAATTAGAATAAGAAGCTGAACATAAAAACTCAAGGACAATTAGGTTTTGGCACCTGTAACATTAATAAAAGGATATCAATAAAATATCCTGAATAATTTTTTCTGCACACAAATCTACAAAGTTACCCGAGTGCTTAAATTTATCAGCTGTTCTTACTAAGTGGTTTCTACAACTCCATTTTCTTTCTGTGTTCTTTTCACTACCTGTTTTAGTCACCTTTTTCTTCACTGTGACCACAAGACCTGACAAAAACAATGTAGAGAAGGAAATATTTATTTGACTCAGAGATGATGTCCATGGTTGGCCTATCCCATAGCTCTGGGCCTTGGTGAAGCACAGCATCATGGTAGAAGAGCTTGGAAGAGCAAGGCAGCTCAAGATATGGTAACAGGAAGCAAGAGAGAGCTCTGCTCACTAGGGACAAAATATAAACCCTAAAGCCTTGCCCCCAGTGACCTACTTCCTCCATCCACACACACCCTACCTGCATATAGTTCCCACCCAGTTAATCCATATCCGTGGATTAATTCACTGATTGGGTTACAACTCTCATAATTTAATCATTTCACTTCTTAACCTTTTTTTTCCTTCCCACTTTTTAAATTAGTGTATCTTAGTTGTACATAATGGTGGGATTTGTTGTTACATATTCATACATGCACACAATATAACAATATAATTTGTCCAACATCATTTCCCAGTATTTCCCCTTTCCCTCCTCTTCTTCCTCTCCCTGGTCCCTTTCCTCTACTCTAATGATCTTCCTTCAATTTTCATGAGATCTACCTACCCCAGACTTTTTTTTCCCACCTCTCATGAACTCTTAGAGGACATCACAGATCCAAATCATAACACTACCCCCCTTTTTTCCACTCATACCTTCAGTTGCACTATGTATTTTAATGAAATTACTATTTTGGGAAAAAAAAAAAAAACCCTTATTATTTCAGGTAGGATCCTGACCAAATGCTGGGGTGTGCCTGGGAAGGGTGAACAAAGCGTTCATGCTTCTTTTCCTCCATTCAACGGACTTTCTTTTGTTAGTAATTATTCTTCCGGAAGACTGGAATGCAGCCCAGGCAGAAGTAATTTACAAGAGTGTAAGTTATGCACATCTCTTCTGGAGCGATTAGTCTTCCATTGTGCATCCCATTTCCTAAAATTTATCATTTGATAGCAAAAAAAAAAAAAAAGTGTGCTTTGAATGATAAAGAACAGCTTATGTCAGGCTAATGAGGTATCAATTAGAGTATAATATTTATTCACCTGAGTTAATTAGATAACCACATTGCTCCATTGGAAGAGGGGAGGTATTCTTAAAATGCCTTGAAAATTACATTATAATCTACATCTGGTTTTGGTGTGTTTTAAAGAAAGATCACTACATGCAATGAATCGTTTTTATTTTTTTATTTCAGAGCCATGTTTGAGTCAAATTTCAGAGCTTTAGGACTTGGTTTTAAGAATGGAAACAGATCCCTAGAATTTTTCATTTGTGTGTTAATACATATTGTTTCTCTCCCAATATATTAAGCAGGAGAAGAATTGTAAAAACGTATAAAGTTGAGCTTAAAATGCTGCTTGAAGATTTATAAATTTAACTTTTATGTTCATCTTCTCACAATTTTCTATAGTTCCATATATATTTCATCATTTCATGATTTTTTTTTTTTTTTTTTTGGTACTGGGGATTGAACCCAGGGACACTCCACCACTGAGCCACATCCCCAGCCCTATTTTGTATTTTATTTAGAGACAGGGTCTCACTGAGTTGCTTAGGGCCTTGCTAAGTTGCTGAGGCTGGCTTTGAACTAGCGATCCTCCTGCCTCAGCCTCCCAAACCGCTGGGATTACACCAGCACCCGGCTATCATGATTTTTGATGCTATAGATTTAATGACTTTGGGGGATTTGTTTGTGCATATGTGTTTGTGTGGTTCCTTTCTCCCCTCATAGTAGCACACAATTTAGTTAATATTTGTGGGGGAACAGGCAGAGGAGACAGCAAATGGAGAAAGTGCTACCTTAATGCCTGTGAAATAAAATTTGGGGGAACGATGTGTAGAGTAATTGTCAAATACTGTCAAATACTGAATGAAGGAGGTTTATGTTGCAGCAAAGCACAAGATATTCCTGGAAGTTTCAGGGTGCCTGCGTATAGCAAAGGACCAGAAAGAGTAATGAAATTTCACCTGGGTCATTCAAGAATTTTTTTGAGCAATGGAAAGAAAAGATAAAAAATATTCTTGATTTAAATGAATTACATCTTTTATGCCTCACAGAGAGATCTTTGCTCCTGTTGTGCAAGGTTTCAGTGCCTAATGCAATGCTTGGCTTATAGATGTTTGGCTAATACCTTTGATTGAATGTTCAACTAAACAACCCTGTGCTGTCCCTACTTTGCTTGTCTTCTTTCCTTCAGGTGAATGTTTTCAGATGATCTCTTCTTTTTTTGGTGAGGGTGGTACCAGGGATTGAACTCAGGGTCACTTGACCACTGAGCCACATCCCCAGCTCTGTTTTGTATTTTATTTAGAGACAGGGTCTCACTGAGTTGCTTAGTGCATTGCTTTTGCTGAGACTGGTTTTGAACTATCCACCCTCCTTCCTCAGCCTCCCAAGCCCCTGGGATGACAGGCCTGCACCACTGTGCCAGGCCTGATGATCCCTTCTTTATCTTCTGCATGTTCTGGCTCCATAATAAATATTATGTGATGATTAATTACTATTAACCATCTGTACAAGAATTTGTACAATAATTCTGAACTTGTTTAACAAGCAAAATTTTCCTCTCAATGTTGTTAAGAGGCATTTAAAATTGATGTCTGTGTTAATATCCCCTAAGAATTAGCAGTAATGCAAAAAACTTGTTTGTTATTAGATAAATTGATTGATCATCAGAAGTCCATATTGAGGTTAATTTCACAGTTTTCTTTTGAACTATCTACACATTATTTAACATTTACTTATATAATTTTTCTTCATATATGTTAGCTATTATTTTAGTGCTGTGAGTAGAGGGACGAAAAATTTTGCAGGTACATCGGTGGAGGGTGCATGTAATCAAGAGAGAATCCTTAGGGTACCAGACAAAGTAGAGGCCTGTGTACTTTCTGGAAGCATTTCTGGAGGCTCTGTTCAATTTGGGACAAATAGGGTCATTCATCCTTCCTTTCCTGCTGTATTTCACTGCACAATCATCGCCATTCCATTAACATATATTGATGAATACATCATGCATCCTAATCTTGCACCAAAGATGGTTTAGTAGCAAATAATTTTTAAATGCTGGCACATTTTCTCTTTTTAAGTTTCACATAATGATCAGACTCCATCATTTTTTGCAGAAAAAAAGGCATAATATCTGCAACATAATATGCAGTGAAATATGGTGCTCTAATTGTAACAGCTACTCTGATTCTTATAACTAAAATAGCTCAGTGGGAAAAGAGGGGGTGGTGACAAGGGCAGAGGAAGTGACATAAAGAGAAGGAATTGCAGCAGGGGGAGGAGAGGAGTGCCTGGGCTGGATGGAGCTGGGAGTAGAGATATGGAGAATTAACACAGTCATGCAAGCCCTGGGCTCTATTATTCTGTGCACTAGACTCAGTACAAATGGCCATGTCTCTGTTTCCCCACTAAAGTTCTTCCTTAGTGACCTTGAGCCCTCCACCTTCATGCTCTCTTGCTGTTCTCAGGTTACTGAGATTCATGGGGAGGCAGATTGAATTTGTGTCAGAGAGTATTCTAGAATCAGATGCAAGTGATGGAGATTTTTCTTTTGTTTTATTACATTAATCACTTTCCCTTCTTTGGGTGTAATTAATTAGATACGGTTTCAATAGTAGTGGTGCAGTAGTGTAGTTCAACACTATTCTCACTATGGATTCTCTCATTCACAATCTTGCCATGGGCATGCTGTTTTTGATAGCTTGTCTGGAGTTGTCCAACAATACCATAATGAAAATCTATGATGAGAGACATTCAGGATCTCTAACATTCACAGTTCTGAATATCTTAATTCTTTGATTTTCATTAAGAGCTTTTCACTAGACCTTATTTTAGACTCATCCTAAGTTCTTTGGGATCTGAAGCTGGGTTTTTAGTTCAGGGTATGAGGATAAGAACTTGTAAGAAAGTCATTAGATATGAGATGTTGTAATGTGTTTATGACATACACCATTCGTGAAGTGATAAATGGTCAAAAAACTAGGACTATTTGGATCTGTTTGTGTGATGCTGTGATTTGCAGAGGCTGGTGTTCAAGGAGAGCCTGGGAAAGGGGTTGAGGACAGAGCAAGGGAAGGACTCTGAATAGGGTGTTATGCTTCTCACTTACACCCACACAAACTGAGTCTCTGTTTTTTCATATAAATTTATTTTGAATAATAATCAATATATTCATGCCTTATAAAGTTTAAAAAAGTCTCTCGTAAAAATGACTGGAGTTGTTTGAATGCTAATATGTTGATTCTGTTTGTTTAGGGTGTTTAATAATCTATTGTGCTCTGGCATTCTAATAGCTAACAGAACAAAATTGGATACATTTCTCTCTTTGTGTGAGATTTTATTCTAAGTACCTGGAGGCTATGCTTTCTTTTAAAAATTGCTCATGTAATTTGTTCATATAGTTTTATAGCAGGAGCACTTTAGAGTTTTTTTCCCTTGATCCTTTGGTGCTAATTTCAATATACTGCACAACAGTCACTGAAGAGGTTTAAATAAGTATATCTGTTGGGATGTTTTCAATTGCAGATGGTAAAAGAATTAAACCCCAACTGGTCTAGAAGATTTGTTGATTCACATTTCTAAAAATCCCAGAGGTAAAGCTGACTTTGGTTTGAGTTCTGGGCCTGGATTGTATGTCAGTACTCCATCTGTCAGATCAATTGGCTCCATTTTTCAGGCAGTTTCTTTCAAATAGGTGAAAGATGGTTTTTAGAAATTTACACTTATTGAAAAGTGAAAAAGTGCCCAGAAAAAATCTTCTCACAATTTGCTATAGTTCCTTATATATTTCAATTCATGAATTTTTTTTATTTTTTTTACTTTTTGGTACTGAGGATTGCACCAGTTCCTGGACACAGGAACTTACACAAGAGATTTTATTAGGCAGATGAACAGTGCCTGCCCTGGAGAGAGAGAGAGAGAGAGAGAGACAGAGAGAGAGAGAGAGTGAGTCAGAGAGAGAATGAATATGAGAGAATGAGAGAATGGCGGGGGAGCCATTTTAAGTTGTTGAATTTCCAGGGGCAAATGATGATCAGACCAATTGCTAAGTAGTTTAATTTTGCGGGCTACGGATGAGCCAATGGTTAGTGAGCACAGGCTGGTGAACAGACCTGTCATCCCCCCTTGCCTTCCCTTGCAGTCATATCCTACACCCAACCGCCCAGGAGGGAGCCCCTGGAGGTCGGTCAGTGGGCTGGTAGGTAGCCCGAGGCCGAGTCAAGGGTCAGACTGCAGGGTAAACCTAACCCTGGCCTGCTGCCTGCTGGGGCAAGCCGACACTGGGGGTGAGGGAGGTGGGGGCTGTGTCCAGCAGTCAGAACTCTGCTCCCACAGCTGCAGACTTGCAGGGCGGGGCCATTGCAGCTATATATTATAGTTATATCAATTCTTCTTAGCATCTCTGGTCAGAAACAGTTTTCCAACAGGAAACAACCTCAATCCTAATTCTTATTGCCCTTAAATATGCATGTCCCCGAGACTGTTGCAATTAGATGTACAGTCTCGGGAGCTTGGGGTGTGGCCAGCCCCATCCAATCCACAGGACTTAGTAGGAGTTGAGGGCTTCTCACCCAAGAGGAAGTTGGGATATTGTTGACAAAGGGGGAATGGATGAAGAATGGTAAGTACAACAAATGTCTGTTTCAGTTATACGTGACTTTTTGTTCCAAATGGTCATGTTTTGAATCAGCACTAAAAGTCTTAGGTAATGGCTTCTTTCCCTATTCAAAGGTCTTATAAAACCAAGCAAAATAAAATGCTACATCAAAACAGCAAAATCAAAATATCAAAAATTAAAGTAGACTGTAGTCATAATTTGATATTCTATGTGTTTTTCTTTTCTATTTTTCTTCCTTGTAAAACCCAAAAGACACATATTTGATGGGTGGAGGAATGGGACAGGATCACAGGGAAAGAAACCACTGATATGTCCACAAAAGTGTCCTCTTTTCTCTGTCCTCCTGCTTTTTCATGCAAAGAGAGGTACTGTTCATTACTAAAGAGAGTGAGGAATTTCAGTGTGATAATTCAAAAGAGTTTTCTTCAACTCTGATCTTCTCTCTTTCATTTCAGCTTCCTTTTCTTTGCTGCCCCTCTAGATCCTACCAAAGACTTGCTCAGGTTACCATTGGTACAAAGAAAATTAAGGAATCCCAATTCCTTAAATGAGATGAGAAATGGAAAATGGGCATCTTGGCTGTGGGATAATCTACATAAGCATAAAGTGGTGTCCTATGTTCCTCTGGATAGAAATTGATCCCATCCCCCATCCGCTTGCAACAGCAGGCAGACTGCAACTTCATGGCAGTCTGCTTGGGCTCTTCCATTATTTATTTATTTTTGTATTTATTTACTTGTTTATTTTTTATTGTTTGTTCTATTTAGATATACTCACATTATTTATAATATAACTTTTCCTATAAATGAAACTTTGGTATTTTACAACTACTATCTGCCATTGTTTCTTGATTTTGTATTCGGCAATCTCCCCCCAATTATAAATGACCCTGTGTGCCTGACCCAAAGTTGGCACTAATAATTACTATGAGATGAAAATTCCTGGATATTAAGAGGATGAAATAATTCAGTTACAATTGAATTCTCTATTATTTCTCTATTAAAAATAAATGTAACTATTAACAGTTTTATACCTGAAAATGGGAAACTAACTGTTGAAGCCATACTGGGCCTCAAGCTGGTATTTTGGCTCATGTTGGGGTACATGAAAATAAAGGGCTGCCGTAGTCTGCAGTTAGTTTCTGCAAGGAATTTATGGAGCATCTGGCATAGTCTTTAAAGGGAGTTTTGCTCTTTTCACACTGGATCCCAGAGGCAGGAGTGCAAGTGTTGTGGCTGATGGTGAAAACCACCAGGGCCTCTGCAGGGATCATTTCACTAGCTCATGTGTAGACAAGGACATAGTCTTAAATGCTTCTACAAAGAGATGTGCTTTTCTTTAAATAATCTAGGAAGACACAATTCCATAGGAGATACTAGAATCTCAACAAAGGTATGGAATTTTCATAAGTTACTAAACTGTACTGTCCTATAGACATATGATAATCTATAAAATTGAAAAATTTCAAGGAGTCACAATTTTATATAAAGTAAGAAACTAATGAATTGGTGTGATTAATATATCGTATTTAACCAATATATGAAAATAATAAAAAATTGGCATGTAATAAACATAAAACATTAATGATTTTTCTCCTCCTGAACAACATCTTCAAAATCTGGGGTGTGTTTTATAATCCCAATTTTGACTAGGCAATACTCAAGGACTCAATAGCCTCATGTTGCCAGTGGCAACAATTATAGTTGCCAGTCTTAGTTTAGTTAAGATTCCCGGAGAGCAAGTGTATAGATGTGCTTTCATCTCAAGATGCAGTAATTTTTAGCATGTCTTGCTAAAGGAACGATGATCACAAATTATTCCTGTTTTCAAAAACATTAGCTGTCATATTGATAGGTTGCTCAGCCTTCAAAGACGGTGCATGTGTTTTTGTATGTGTGTGGTGTGTGTGTGTGTTTGTGTGTGTGTGTGAATTGTTACCAAAAAGCTCCCATTACACCTAGACTTTGTTCATACTGTTTTGGGTTTGTTTTTGTTTTGTTTTGTTTTGTTTTGTTTTGTTTTTGGTGCGGGGCGGCTTTGAATCAGTTTGATATCAGAACCACTTACCTATTTTTTCAAAGAAGAGCCTCATGTAAGGGATTTCAAGCAACTGAAAAAAAAAAAAACAGCCTCTGTCAATATTTGTTCTCAGATTTGTGCTCATGTTTTCTTAGTTGTTATTAAAGCAACTGTTAAGAGAAAAGAGAAAGAGCATGTCTATTCTTATCATTTTGCTTTTGAACCTCATGGTTAATAAGATTATGACCAGTTAGTCACAATGTAAGTTGTACAAAACCATGTGATTAATTGTTCCTCAATCAGAAAGTTGATTAGCCTCTGTATCAATTTGCTTATTATCCCTCTTTTTCTTACCCCCTTCTTTCCTGATAAATAATTTCATTGTGTTATGAAATTAAACAGGTTTAATTTTTACCATAATAATCTCTTAAAGTATTTAGATAATGCATTGCAGTATGAAAAGGTTGTTTAATAAATGTTCTTTTTGTTTCTAAATCTCAGTTTATACCAGAGAGTAAATATAATATCTAAAGAGACATTAATAATTGTTTTAAATGAAAATATAAACTACCTCTGCCATAATTTTCTTTTTGAAAATGCTTGACAAGATGATTAATAATTTACCATCCCAATGTTGAGGTATGTTATCTGTGAGAGATACCTGTTGTTGAGTTTCCTGGATTTGTTTTACACTACTTCATAGTACCTTACTGGAAGCTTAGTGGCTTTAAATGAACTTATTATGTTAGAGTTCACTCAGAACTCTGGGCAATGTGCAACTGGGTTCTCTGTTCAGGGTTGTCTTGCAATGTTAAAATTAAGGTGTCAATTGAAGTTGGGGGTCCATCTGAGACTTAGGGTCCTCTTTCAAGTTTATGTGGTGATTGGTAAAACTCATTTTCCTTCAGCTGTTAAATGTATAGACTCAATGCCAGGAAGACGGGCAGGAACACCTCTCATACTTCAAATCCCTCAGAAAGGGAGCATTTCCTTTTAAAGGTTCACCTGGTTAGGTCAAGCCCACCAAGGATAATAACCTCTTTAATTATCTCAAAGTAAACTATTTAAGGTCCTGAATTACATTGCTTTTAGCTTTGTAACTAATTGTAGGTGTCATCCCAGGGAGTGGAGATGTGGAGGGTCCATCATAGGATTCTTCCTACCAAATTGCCCACGTGCTCTAAACACCTTCTCTCTATCTCTGTAATTTTAGGGTAGTTTGGACAGAACTGTGTTCATAGATTCCTTCATGTCAAAACTGTAGGCATCAATCTTGGTTTTGACTTAGAGGCAGAAATGGGACTTAACTTTGAAGATGAAGTGCAGGAAGGAGCAGGTTGGGGATGGCTATGCTGCTGTGCTGCTGTGTGGGGTGGTATCAGCCATGATAACTTCCTGCTTGGGCCCGCTCTTTAGTGGAAGAGCTGGAATTGTTCTGGAAGGCTAGTCCTGAGTATTTCTCCAGCCCACGAGAGTTCTCTGAGCTCTCTAATGTTTTTTAATAAATTTAGTTTCTTCCTCAATTAACTGCAATAGGTTGTGGTGCTTACAGAATAGCCCCAACTACTATAATTCCTAATATTCCCTAAATATACATTTTTTTTCATAGATAGACTTCTCATAGACTTATTTCTGTTTGTTATATCTACTTTCTGACTGTGGAGGAAACAATGCCTTTCTAATAATGCAAAATTCAATTAAAGTTTTTTTCCCTGCAGAGAAAAAAATGACTATGGTTTGCTAGAAAAGGTTTTATGCCTATTATTTCTTTGTTATTACCTTATTTTCATTTTCTGGGACATGTTTAGTTATAATGCACCTATAAGTTTTTATAAAGCCAACACAAAATTGACTATTCCTAAATTATATTCATGGCTTAAATTTTATCTAGATTTTTCTTCATTTAATATGCCTCCCTTCCCTCCATTGTACTGATATCATAGAGATAAAAATAAATCATTATTAATCAATTTTGTGATATCTGTTCTTGCTATTGAGCTACTGACCTTGAGATATTAAAAAACTATGATTGACTTTAGTCATTCTTCCATTAATTTGCTTTTTTTTCCTTTGCTTATTTTGACTGACAACAAACTGTTGATGCTGAATTCTTATTTACATAAGAATTATAATGCTTTATAATTTTCAAAAGTC
Source organism: Glaucomys volans (assembly GCA_020662805.1). NCBI lineage: Eukaryota > Metazoa > Chordata > Mammalia > Rodentia > Sciuridae > Glaucomys > Glaucomys volans. Next base: position 135,115 of record JAJEJO010000409.1, read on the forward strand.
TAGGCAAGTTGCATTTCTGTACTCACCATTTTTCTGTTTAAGTTCATGGAGTATGATTAATTACATTCCAAATTTCAGGAGAAAAAAGTGTGAATACCTTTTCAGGGCATCTTGCAAACAAATTTGATAATAAATGCTGTATTTTCTGTTCTGTGCATTTAAACTGATTTGATTTTACTGTTTTTTGTGTCTACCATAGTGATATTCTTCATGTGTCATAGGCCTAAATTTCACTTTTGTGGAGAGTAACCTACCTTTAATGATACATCTCATCTTTGAAAACACACACACACACACACACACACACACACACACACTCCATACCTTCATTATCAAATATTTTACACTTGAAACAATTTCAGTTTGTTACTCCATGCTTACTCAAATAATTTAATAAATGATGAAAAATTTTGTAGCATGGCCTCAGTATATATGGTAAATACTGATTTGCAATTGTGCTTTGTTCAGCAGCCTGGTTTTGTTTTGATGCCCTGAAATTCACCCTTCCATTTATACCCAAATTTGCATGCTACTGCTGCTTCTAAATAGCCAAACAGTATTGCCCATGGTGATTTCCACTTTGCCTTTCAATTTTTGCATCTCTAAAGCGAGGCAGCAGATTCTGTGATTCTAAAATGCATCTTTACATGGCCATTGTTTACCTAAAGTATTGGTAGTACTATTAAAGATATCAAGATCTTTTTCTCAGCATGATATCATTTATCATCATCTTTTTTGCAAATATGGTTTCTAGACTCTCTACTAGTATATTCTTTTTTCTTCTGTTCCATTTTATATTCTGGAAACATGTTTAGGGTGTGCATGCATGTGTGTATGTGTGTGTGTGTATGTGTAATTCTTAGTATTTTCTTGTAGAGCTATGTGGAAGAAATTAGGAGGAAGATCTTAGGGTTAGTGACAGCTGTTTAATGAATTTAAAGTATTTGAAAGTGATTAATTTCATTTAACAAAGTGCTTGTAATACCATAGAGTTTGCACTATTTTTAATTAATTTTTTATTACCTGACATCACTAGCTTAACCACACAATTAAGAGTGAATGTCATGAATAAATAGAGAAACTTACTCTACCTAAATGTTCTATTAGATGAACATTTCCATTTCCAAAACTGTGTTTTGTCTACTTTAACAACTGCCAAATATTCTTCTGAATTCCAATTCCAGATTGTTGCTGGAACATTCCATGGGCAAGTGTCAGTGGGTTCTCAAGTAGGAAATGAGGAATATTTATAGGCTTGATACTGCCTGAGAATTTACACACCCAGATCATTTATTGGTTGCTGTCAAATAAGGGTTGTTAGTGGTAAGAAGCAAAAATCAACTTTAACAAGTTACAACAATATAAGGAGTTTATTGGAAAAATAAAATAGCTCAGAGAAGTAGAGGAAAAGCTGAAGAGCCTGACAAAAGAGCTCAGAACATGTTTGTGCAGGAATTTTAAGAGTTCAAGATTAACTAGGGATAAATCAGCTCCAAAGATTCCAATTGTGCAAACAGACAGATGTTCACTGGGCACCTGTTTGAATCCTTTCTCTTTTCTCCCACTATTAGAATGAAGGAGATAAAAACACGTAATTTCCCAATCTCCCAGATAGGATGGCTGTGGGCACAGTTAATGCCCTGGGCAGAAGGTCCAGCCCTCTCCTTTCTACCTTCTTTTGTCTGGAAGGTGGAAGTGAAGACTGAAGGGGCTGTAGTCACTTGATGGTGCAGGAAAACAGAGGGGGTGCGGCTCCCCTGTAAAATCAATGAGATGGCATGCAGGCCATCTACCAAACTATCAAACTTCTTATTTTGGAACATAAAATCCCTTATTCAATTAAGCTGCTGAGTTGCATTTTTTGATTCCTATAAGTAAACACAATTTTAACTGAGAGCCATTGAAGGTTTATTTTTCTGCTTCACTTAACCTAGGTTATAAAAGCATAGACCTCAGCCAAGGGAGTCCTGGGCAACGTTGTTTAACAATCTCACAGTGGCAGAAACTTCTGAATAATCTTCTCGCCCATTTCCTATCTTCTAGGTGTGACTGGAACCCATTTCTAATCTCTTCTCATTAGGTATAATCAGGACTGACATCTACTCTTAGAAGATAGATAGAAGTTATGTATGTGATTTCCTGATATGGCCTGATATTTCCTGATAAGGCCATATCAGGGAAGATCAGAAAGAAACAATGTGAGAAGGATTCGCCTTGCCTTGCTGATATTAAAGATAGGAAGAAGAGGGCCCCCCCCCATATATTCATACTGTTTCAGGTTCCAACTGAATGAATTGAAGAGTATTCCCAGATGAATGTGCTAATCAGTGTGTTTCATATAGCCAAGTCACAAGAAGGAACTTAGGTCTCTGAGTTCTCTGAGGGCAGCTGAACCAAAAATTTCTATTGGACCTTTATATAAACAAGAAGTAGCTTTTCAGTTTTTGAGGCAACTGAAATTTGGGGATGTATATGTTGTAGCAACTAGAATTACCTTAACTCATACACACTACGACTGTGTGAAGTGAAGAGAGGAGGAGCTTCCCTGGAAATGTAAAGGTACCATTGCTGTAAGAAAAGAAAGATGTGGACAGACAAGGGCCATAGCCATAGACTGCAGCAGCCACCATAATGATCCCCAGAACCTTAATCGCACATCCACATATGATGGCCATCCTATCCTGAATAATAGCCTCCCAAAGATGTCCATGTTCTGATCCTTGAAGCCTCTTAATAATTACTTTACATGGCAAAGAGGAATCAAGGTTGTAGACAGAATGAAGATTGCTAACTGGAAGGTGTTCAAATAAGAGATTGTCTTAGATTATCCAGCCAAGGGACCTTAAAAATGAAAGTGGGAGATGAAAGGGAAGATCAGAAAGAAACAATGTGAGAAGGATTCGCCTTGCCTTGCTGATATTAAAGATAGGAAGAAGAGGGCCTCAAGCGAAGGAATACAGATGGCCTCTGGATGTTGGAAAGGGCAAGGAAATAGAGCCCACCCAGAGCCCACAGGAAAGAACATAGTCCTGCTGGAGTCTGGATTTTCATTTACGCTTTAATTTAACCAGATGAGACCTGTCCAACCTCTGGCTTAGAAGATAGAAGACAAAACACTCTTACTGTTTTAAACCACAATGCTTGTGAGAATTTGTAACCACAGTAATAGGAAACAAATATAGGGACCTCTGGTGTGCTAAGCAACTCATTTTATTTATGGGGAACATAACAATGAAAAAATGTATGATCCCTTTCTGAATGGGGAGAAAATCAAGAAAATAAACAAGCTCACAGTGTACCCCACCGATAGGTGGAAGTGTCGGGGGGAAATGTGAAATGTTAGGCAGTCAGGGAGGGCAAACAGTTTTCCGAGGAGAAGCGTGGCCAATGTGAAAGTCCAGAGGGGATATCATTGAAGGAATTGGAAGCTACCATTCATTCTAACTGATAGGACAGAACTTGAGACTAGGTGACACTTGAGAATTGAGCAAGGAGAAGATCATGAAGGGACTGGTAAATTTTCCAGGAGCTTAGACTTTCTTCAATTAAAAACAGGGAATTACTATAGAGCTAAAAGAAGAAGGGGCATGCCTAGAATCCATTTTAAAAGGAGTCTGTGGTTTTGATGTTTAGAACATATTAAAAGGATCGATCTGGGAGCAAGAAGGTCCATTGGAGCATTGCCCAGGACCTTGGCAAGTGATGAGAGGCTGGCATAACCCAGTGGCAGTAGGATGGAGGGTGGATGGATTTTAGAAACAGAATAAAGTCTGCAGACTGAATCCGATGGCTCTGGCACGGGCACCAGTGTGAAACCGTGATGCAATTCACTGAGCTAAGAATACAGGAAAAGAGGTAGGTTAAGGAGGGAAGAGAAGCAGGAAATGATGTGTCCATGATTTACTGTGACGTTGTCATTACCATCATCGTACAGCACAGACAGTTGCACGGTTCCAGATGCAATCATATTGTGACACATGCATCTGTTTATGTGGTCACTGTCAAGCAGCTTCACAAGGGGAAAGGACACCGTGTTATTCACAAGAGTTTGGGGAACACTACACCCGAGTTTCTCAACATAAAAGCAAGACCTCTCACATACCTGAGTACATCTGAGGCCTCCCTGAGAATTGCCTCACGGCCAGCTGGAGCCAGAAGAGCTCATGACACTCAGGAGGGGAGAGAAGAGCTTCTGACACTCAGCAGGAAGTAGAAGGTCACCCCTGTGGTCACAAGTTAGTAAACTTCAAAGAGGCCATGTGAAAAGGGGGCTGATAGAATACATTTTCAAAGCATTACTGTATCCAGTAAAACAGGAAGGAAGTGCTTTGTTGATTTCTAACATCCTTTCTCAAACTACTGAAAACAGCACTGTCTCAGGTGGAAGGACTGAGTTTCCTCGTCAATCTCAAGTGCCTAAAACAGTGCCTGGAACATGGCTGGTGCTCAAGTGTTTACGTTTGCATGTACCAGGTACTGTTTAAAGAGCAAATTCTTACAACCCCATTCAGAGAGTTCACTCATCTTGACTTGAGAATAAGAAAACAGGCTGAGGTCCCTAAATATTCAAACTCAGATCTGATTACAAAGCTCATCATTGTCATTGTTCTATTATACTGCATTTATGGGACCTACAGAGCATCCAGATGATAACAGAGCTGAAAACCCAGGTCTGAAGTTCAAGACAAAAATCTTGTCTACAAAAGCACACTTCCCAGACATTGGCATTTAAATGGCAATTGACAGTAAGGGAATGGAATAATGTTACACGGGCAGTGTCTCTAACCATTTGGCTATAGTCAGGAATACACATCTTCATAGTGACCCACTACACACACATGCGCATACACGCGTTTCAAACAATCTGTAACTTGTAACACTGTAAACAATCTACCCTTATTAAATGTGACTTATGCTATTGCTCTCAATTTTATTTTCTTCTGTGAAGTTCTATTTCATTTTAAAATGCTACTTACAGACCATTAGACTGATTACATGACCCGACAATGGGTTGTCTGTACAGTTTGAAAACCACTTTAAGCTGCAAATGAAGCAGTTGCCAAATAGCAACCCACTGGCCATTTCTGGCATGGAGACAGGTCCTCTTAGGCAGACTGCTCCTGTATGCAGATGTGTTATGCTTGAGCAAAATTTTAAATATCAAAAATTTCAAGTAAAAGCCTGAATTTTCATATTCCTTTGAGAAATGGACAACTTTCACTAGTAGTCCTATTATCTATTGGGCAACATTTACTGGAGTTGAGACTCGGGGGTTTCCTACCTCTCCACAGACTCAGCTGCCTCTTAGCTTCCTGACACTGAACATTAGCTGTCATTTAAGACTGTGCTTGGGGATTTTTTTTTGTTGTTATTTGTTTCCTTGTCAATGAAAAGATATTTCTTTACTGTCTAGCAGATCGTAAAACAATCTACTCAGGCCGAGAGAGTCCATGACTTGTCGCTCTTACATTCCTGCTTATTCATGTTATCTGAAGACTCTGTAAGGCCTTGGATTTGTGATCTGCAGTGTGGTATGTTAAAGGCAGAGAGACCCAAGGAGGGAGGCACAAGTAATTCCTGCAATGAAAGAGGGGGAAGTGTAGAAAGATACTAGAAAAGAATAACCAGAGGATCAGGGAAAAATCCATAAGAATAGGATAGACCAGAGTAAACAGCACTTAATTAGACTGTGTGATATTTTTAAGGTCAGAGGCTTTTGTGGATCTACTTGGTAAAAACTGCCAAAGAAGATTCTGTTCTTTTTAGATGATTCATCTCAGTGTCTGACTTCCCCACTGTTAAGAAGAAATGTAAATAAAGGTTTTCAGAGATGGGACCTGTCTTAACATGCTGGAATTTAGAGCATGAGGATACCAAATACAGCATCCAGACATTATTTTGGCAAAGGTATTTTCTTTAGATTGAATGAGACACTCTATTTGGAATAGGTTTCCTGATAGAGGTGGCAATGGAAGCCCATGTCAATGTGGTTTGGGACTGAGCAGTCTAACATAACTTTAAACATCCACTGGAGACTCTCTCAAGTCACTTCTCACGAATGGGCCCAGGAGCTAGGTCAGAAGTAGGGCGTGATAATATTCTTATTAATCCTTGCATCTGTTCAACTATTGGCTACCCATCATGGCAAATCTTTGTGGGGTAGATGTATGTCCTAGTCTGTTTGGGATATTCTAACAAAATACTATAAACTAGGTGGCTTACAAACAACAGAACTTCATTATTCACAGTTTTGGAGCTGGGAAGATCAAGATCAAGACCTGAGTAGATTGCTGTCTGGTGAAGATCTGCTTCCTGGTTCACAGAGGGTGCCCTCTCACTGAGTCCACACATAGTGGAAGAGGCAAGGGTTGCTCTTGGGCTTCTTTTATAGGGGTGCTACTCTCTTCCATGAGGTCCACACCCTTGTGATCTAATCACCCCATGTCCCTACCTCCTAATTCTATCACTTTAGTGACTAGAATTTCAACAAATAAATTTAAGGGGAGGAGGTAAACATTCAAATCAATATGATGTAAGATATGTCGAAGTCCTAGGTATAAAACTTTGAGAGGAGTTAGGTTACATAGGGAAGCCATTGGTAATCAGCATTAACTGTGGGTACTCTCTGCAGTGCCTGGAATAATACAACATTGGAAAAAAATTGGAGGGATTAAATTTCAATTGTACTAGGAAAGAATCAAATGTGAGTAGGAGGGACACAAAAAAGCTCTACTATATAATCTTTTAAAAAAATAACACCCCAAACTAAAAAAAAAAAATAAAGAATTCCTATCTTACTATTGATCTTTTCTGTTTAATAATAGAAGAAGAAGAAGAAGAAGAAGAAGAGGAGGAGGAGGAGGAGGAGGAGGAGAGAGGAGGAAGAAACAAAAAGAAAAGAAGGACTATTCTTGCTTAAATGTCATTCTTGGAAGCAGAGTATTTACTTTTCTTTTGTTCTTTCCAATCCCCAGGGAGCCATGCAAGCTGGAGCTTCTCTGCTTTTCATCTGCCAGGAAATAGCACACAAAGGCCCAGCTTCTGTAGCAGGGCAGAGACATTTGTGTTTTCTTTTTTCTGTTCCCTGTTGAACGCAGTCTTTAAAAAAGTCTGCCCACCGTGCTGCTCTTGTGTTGGGAGCACCACGACTTCTGTTTATTCTTTGTGTATCACATTTTCCATGTCTTACCATGCTAGCAAGTTAAAATGAATATGATTTTTAACTGATCACAGGTGGAAAAGTCTATAATTCTTACATTGTGAATGAACATAGAATTGCTAAAATATTATAAGGGTGAGTTTGCATTAGAATTAATATACATCTAATAGGCAGCCATAGCATGAACTAATCAAATCTCCAAGATTTTAGATGTTACAATGAGTGAAAAAATACACATAGGTAATACACATTTATTTCCCTATAGAGATATCATCAAATATTCAGACAAAATGGCCAATACAAGCGCAAAAGTGACTTATTAGTACTTATTAGTAAAATAGGGTCACTTTTCTACCCTAAACTCATCAATCAAATAAATCCCTCCTCATCTGTGGAGGGACATAAGAGTATGGCTACTGTTTTGGTTTGGATCTGAAATGTCCCTCAAAGGCCCATAAACTAAAGGGTTGGTCACCAGCCAGTGGTGCTATTGGGAGGTGGTGAACCTTTAGGAAAAGGGGCCTAGTTGGAGGAAGTCAGTTACTGGGAGTATACCCTCAAAGTCTATACTGTGACCCCAAGTGGCTTCCTTTCCCTTTCTTTGCTTTCTGGCCTCTATGTTTGCTCCACCATGCTCTCTCTACCATGATGTTCTGCCTTACCACATGCCCAGAAACAATGGAACCAAATGACCATGGACTGAAACCTCTGAAACCATGAGCCAAAATAAATTTTTCCACCTTTAAGTTGATTTTCTCAGGCATTTTGTCACAGTGATGGATAGCTAACTAACATAGCTAGTTTAGATGAAATCTTTCTCTATAAAACACAAGGCCAACAGGGAAGGATAGGGCCTTGACAGGATATGGATGAGAGATGCTTATACTTAAGTCAGTTGTCAGGAGGTGGTAGAATGAAAGAATGAAGGCACATGAATGTTAAGAGCACAGAGCAAGAGAGAAATAAATGATAGCCGCTATGGTTTCAATATGTCCCCTCCCATATTCAGGTATTGAAACCTAATCACCAATATGATGGTATTAAGAGGTAAGGACTTTAAGAAGTGATTGATTAGGTTGTAGGTCCTCTCCTCTGAATAGAATTAAGGCCCTTATAAAGGAAATTTCACAGTGTTTGGCTCACTTGCTTGCCTGCCGCCATGTAAGGGCACTGTGTTCATCTCCTCCTGAGGATGCAGCAATACATTACCATCTTAGTAGCAGAGATCAACCCTCACCTGACAACCAAACCTACTGGTATCTTGAACTATGCGAAAATAAAATTCTGTTCTTCACTCAACTATCATGCATATCTAAAAAGAACAAATTTTTAAAAACTATAGGGGCTGGGGTTGTGGCTCAGTGGTAGAGCGCTTGACTAGCATGTGTGAGGCACTGGGTTTGATTCTCAGCACCACATTCAAATAAGTAAATAAAGTTTCATCAACAACTAATAAAAATATTTTTAAAAAACTATAAATAAGTCTGTTCTTTATAAATTACCCAGTTTCTGGCTGGGAGTGCAGCTCAGTGACAGAATAGAAGGCCTTGGGTTTGATCCCCAGCACCCCTTCACCCACACACACATTATAATTAAGTAAATAAAATAAATTACCCAATTTAAATATTTTTGTTATGGCAACACAAAATGGACTGAGAAAGAAACTCTTAAAATTAGCATAGAAAGACCTTCAACTGCGATTGTCTTGCTACTTAAACAATAACATTGATGTTTTCTTTCTATTTGTACAGCTTTTATCCTAGCCATTTGCTTGTATTGGCCTATATCATCCTGAGGAAAGTTTGGTAAGGCAGTGACAGAAGGTTCTTATTTTCATTTTATTAGTATTTTCATTTTATGGGTAAAGGAATCAAGACTTAGCCATCTATGGTTACTCAGTCCGAGAATGCAACTTCGGGGTCTAGAGTCCAAGTCTGCCTCCACTGTGAATGGGTGCTCACCAAGGAGATTGGGTGCTCACCAAGGAGATTGTGTGGTTATGAAGTCTTGGCTTTTCACTGGAGGTAAATATTTTCATCATTCTTTCATAGTTACCTATTGACACTTGAGGGCATTAGGATTTTGGAGAGCTCTTCATATTTTATGAGACTAATTATAGCCAATGTAGAGATTGGTCAAGTTTCTATAACCAGTCATTGGCTCAGAAAATATTTATCTGAGAAAATAGAAAATAATCAATATTGGATTGTTAAATAAATGAAAAGATTTGCTATGGGCATAGCAAGATCCAATGAATTTTCAACTCATGACTAATCATAAAATATAAAAAGTCATGGTTTGCTTTTCACATTTTAAGATTTTATGGAGATAAGACCCACTTTTCACTACAAAACCTCAAAGGTTAGAAAACGATTTTTTCATTATTTACCCTCAACTAGAGTTGTGAATGTGTGGCAAAGTTGCTACTGCAAGGAAATTTAAGCATAGAGAGAACGAAGTAAAGAATCCAAGTCAGTGAGAATTCAGCACCAAGTGGCCGTTTAGGTAATGCTAGTAGGGTGTCCGTGGCCATGACTACCACTACCAGAGGCGGGATCATTCTGGCAAGACTGTTCCTTCCTGTTGCTTTGGTTGTCATTACAGCCTGGTAGCCTTGGATCTAACCTCTAAGTCTCCAGTTCTCCTGACTATTTTGTGATCTTCTTGATATCCTTCTGTTTTATTTAGAGTTCTTCAGAGAAACAACCAATCTGCTAGTGTGTGTGGTGGTGGTGGTAGTGGTGTGTGTGTGTGTGTGTGTGTGTGTGTGTGTGTGGTGTGTAATGGGAAATGGCTCACATGGTTATGGGAAGTAACAAATCCCAAGCCTCTGAAGGGTGAGTCAGCGAGCTAGAGACACGGGGATCAGGTGGTGTAAGTCTAGTCTGAATGAAGCCTGGCTGACTCCAGACCCAGGAAGACCCAGTGTTTAACTGAAGTTTCAAAGAAGTAAAAAGCTAGTATCCCAATGTCAATCAGGTAGAAAACTTCTTTTTCTTAGGGGAGGTCAGCTTTTTTGTTCTGTTCAGAACTTCAACTATTAGATGATCCACCTATTTTGGGTGGGGGCAACAGGGGGAAGAGTCTGCTTTCCTCAGTCTACTGACTTTACTATTAATCTCATCTAAAATCACCATAACAGAAACACCCAGAATAATCTTTGAAGAAATATCTCTGCAACTGGTGACCCAGACACATAAAATTAACCACCATAACTTCCAATATATACCTTTCTGCTGCAGTTGACTAAAGTTAGTTTCTATTATTTGCAAATAGAAATCCCAATTGATCAGTGGCACAGATGAATTTATTTGTTCATGTAAAAAATATGTATGGCCTGAGAACTATGCATGAGTCACTGTCCTAGGGGTGAAGAATACAATAGTGAATGTGATTATTCGCCTTTATGGAGATAAAGTTTCAATAAGAGTAGAAAGGCAATGAAACAAGAAAATATGTGAATAAAATAATGTCAGCCACATGTAAGTGGGGAAATAAGAGCAGAGTTATGGGAAAGTAACTAGTGAGCAGAATTTGAAGGTTAGAAGATCTCTGTGAAAAAAAAAAAATGATACTTAAGACCTGAATGCAAAAAATAGCCATAGAAAGTTCTAAGGGCAAGATGTTCCAGGCAGGGTAAGTAGCAGAGCAAGGGTCCTCTGGTAGGAATGGACTTAATGCCTGAATACTAAAAAGGCTGTTGTAGTTGGACCAGGTGTGGAAATGGGTAGTGGTAGTACAAGATGAAGTCAGAGAGGGACAGGTCTTACAGGGTCTTGTACACTCTGAAATGGGTTCAGATTTTATTCTAAGCACAATTGGCAATACTTGAGAGTTTTAGTTAGGGAAGGGAAAGGAAATAATTCACAATTTTTTTTTTTTAAATGGCTCTGGAGCTCTGTGGAGAATGGATCATAAAAACACCAGGGCAGAAACCAGCAGACCTATTGGGTACCTGCTTCAGGAGTTCAGTTGAGATAGGGCAGACATGAAGGATTTTCCTTCAGGCCCAAGATGGAGAATTTTAATGGAGGTAAAGAGAATAAAGCATTTGCCTTGAGCTGCTTATCTTACATCTCTGGAAAAGCAGTTATATTAATTCAAGGGCACCATGAGCCAGGGCCACCAAGTAAATACTTGAATAAGCACTTCCATTTCCAAGCAATTGAGAAGGTCAAGGCAGTTTCTTTGTTCAATTTTGTGTAATTTTCCATTCCATTCAGCTGAAAAAAATAAGCAGGCAAACATCACTGCCCAATTTTTCAGCTTTGTGATAGAAATAGAATATAATGTTGAAAAAAGCAAAATTTATTTTCCTCACACCAAACTATTTTCTTGGTTAATTCAAGGTTTCATGGCAAACAGTGTTTACTTGAGATGATAAAAATATAGGCTGATGCAAAATCATTTGTGCAAACAGTTGTCTTAATCTAGAATATTTATGTACAAATGTGTAGTAGATTTTGCGTATATTTAAACAAGCCTGTATTGTGGAAACATGGTGCCTCATATTCCCACGAATTCTTAGTAATCAACTCAGTAAAATCAACAAAAATTATCAACAGTAAATATTGATTACATATCACTATTTATTGATTCTATTAATATCTCTAATGTTAAATAAGAACATGGTAGAACACTTCATGAAATAGTTCAGTGAAAATGTTCTTACTTTGCCCTTCACAGTATTGTGGAATGTTTTGTCATTTTTAAAGTTCCCAGTAGAGAATAAAATGGATAATTAGAGTGTTATCTCATTAATAAATTGGCTGACTTTAATCATCTCCATGTACAACTGGTTGGACTTCTAAATGAAACGGTTAGTGAGATTAGTCAAATTATTGTCAATTCAGCTAATATATATTCCAGCCCTCTCTGAAAGAATTATTTCCTCCCTTAACTAATTACACTTAAAGGAGATTTATTTTTGCTTTCAGTTGCATCAAATGTCATTATAAATCCACCTTATATGCTAGCCCCTTATAGAACCAAGTTTTAATTAGTGATAGTGGAACTAATGACAATATCAATTTGATCTTAGGCAAAAGATCAAAACTGGGAGGCCAAAACATAAGATTAGGGTTTTAGAAAGGTGACATGTCCTAATTTTTATGAAACGTACTCTATTTTAGATTTTGTACCAGGTACATTGAGTAGAATAGCTTATCAATGTTAGATCACAAAGAAGGATCTGTAGCTGGTAGATAAGGAAGCTCCAAATAAGACATTATGTGGCTGAACCAAGGTTAAAATGTGTCTTTCCAGTTCCAGATAATTCCTGCTTTCTACATTGTGCTTGTTAATTCTCCTGCAGTATTTCCTAAAACGATGTCAAAGTTTTCCTATTAGTTCTGCTCCACTCCTGCTCTAGTTACAACCCTCCACACCAGAGATATGTTCATCTGGTAACTTTAAAACAATATTTATTGTTCTTCTTCTGGTTACAAAGTGGTAAATGATTTATACTTGCAGACATCTTGGGAAAAACAAAGGGATAAAAAATAAATGTCAGATACAATCTTAGCAATGTAAAAATAACCTCTGTAAATGTGTTGATGTCTTTTGTGTCTTTCCCTTCAGTGTATTTTGTACAAGGTTAGGATGTTGTTCCATCCCCAGTTTTGTATTTCACTGTGTACATATGATATTGTAACATTATCTTTTTTCTATATCACTAAATATTCTTTGAATTACTTCAGTCCTTTGTTTTATTAATATGGTGTCAATCACTCATTTCAATGAACATGCTAGAATAGCTTTAATCATTATTCCATAAGTATATATTGTAATATAAATCCACTATTCTTATTTTAAATCATATTATAATAAACACAGCCCTATCTGTTCACACTTCTGATTATTTGCTAAAAATAGAACTGTTATATTAAAAATATACATGTTTTAAGGCCTTTGATTCAACTTGCCAAATTTCTCTGGTTGTTTTCCACAAAAGTTGCAAAAATTTGTTCTTTTACAATTCTTCAATGCACCACCCACAAATCTGAGAAGAAAAAATGGCATTATGGATTTAAGTTGAATGCTTAACTAGTGCAGTTGGTACTTTTTAAATATGCTCATTTGCATTTTTTTTTTTTTTTGTTAGCTTGGCCTTCCACATCTTTTTGGGTTTTCCTAAATTTTTGGGTTTGAAAATGGTTATTTCTGGTTATGTTCACTTTTTTTTTTTGAGGGGGGGGTACTAGGGATTGAACCCAGGGGCACTCCACCAGTGAGCCACATCCCCAGCCCTATTTTGTATTTTATTTAGAGATAGGGTCTCACTGAGTTGCTTAGGGCCTCGCTAAATTGCTGAAGCTGGCTTTGAACTCGTGATCCTCCTGCCTCAGTCTCCCTCCCAAGTGGTGGGATTACAGGCATGCACCACTACTCCCGGTTTATGTTCACTTTTTTGGAAGTATTTTAAATAGATTGGGATGATCTGGGCTTTGAATGTTGGGTAGAACTCACTCATAAATCTATTTCAGCTCATTTAGTCTCTGGGTGGATTTAAAAATTCTAACGCAGTTTATTTGATGGTTATAATATTTACAAGGTTTTTTGTGAGTTGGTTTTGAAGAATTCTATTGTTCTAGAGCTTAAGTAATTTTTCAATGTGGCTTTTAGGTTGCTTAGAATTTTTCACAATAAATGTTAGTATCTTTTTGTGGGGTTTTTGTTTTTTTTAAATTTTTTTTGTCTTTTGGTAATTAAGCTTATCAATCTTGTTTTAGTTGTTTGTTTTTTGACTATCTTAGAAAAAAAACTATTCTAGTCGCATTTCTTGAATTTTTTTCTTCTTTATTTTTTGTGTAAGGTCACACATTTCAGATCTGCTACAGTGTTTGAGGAAAGAGCTTGTCCCATGCTTTAAGGTACAGTACACAGAGGCAGGTAGCTCCCCTTCCTTGAAGGACCTGGTCCTGAGGACTTGTGGATTATCAGCCTGAAATTCTCAGAAAAAGCTGAGGGATGCTCAAGGAGAGGTGAGAAACTTGGGCCTTAAATGCAAATGCAAAAAGCATAATTTCAACATTATTACTATGTTATTCAAATCTTTATGTCATTTGCTTTCACTAGCCCTCTAAAATAGACTGATAATAAAATGAAAACTCTTACTACAATTATCTGCTGATTTCTGCAAAAATTTCTAAAAATGTCCCTTTTTTTCTAATAGTATGATGTTATTTTAATAAGTTCCTAACAGTGCTTGATAGCTCAGTTCAGTTTAGATATAAAAATGCGTTGGAAGTTCAAGAATTTACCTTTAGTCCTTTAAGGATTCGATGAGAAGGAATTCCCTCCGACCTTTGATTGATAGTCTCCCCTTATCTTTCTTTTTACAATGCTTAGCAGCTTTTAAACTTTTGTTGCATTTTTTAAATAGGAATTTTAACAGGTGGCCCATAAAGATTGTCACACACATGCCTGGTCTATTGCTTTGTTTGGCCAGAATCTTCTTTATCTGATACCTACTTATACCTATTGTCTATCTCATGCCATCCAGATATACACTGTTAGCTTTTTCTATCTTGCCACCCATCAATACAACACCCCCAAATCTTTGTTTAAATTCTCTTCCCTTTCCCCCTGACTCACAGGGTTACTAAGACTCTGCCCCACCTACATTCTGCTCTTTCCTCCCAGCTCCCAGGGCACTGGTGTCCACTACAGGATTTAGGTTTCCTGGGAGGTACTAGTAAACATTCCTTTGGGGAGTAGGGGAAATGCTAGAACTACCAATTATGTTTATATTTATCTCACCCTAAATTGTTTTTGTTTTTACCCTATAGAGTACATAATATAATTATAGTAGCTCAGGTATAACTTACCAATAAACACTTGTGTTTATAGAGTGAACCACAGTGATCTGTGGGTGTGCCACATATCCAGTGATTTGTGCAAAGGATCTTTATTGGGAGACACTCTTAAGAGCAACGCCTGTGGGGGGCGAAGGGAGCAGGATTGCATCATAGTTCTCAACTGGGAAAGAGTTTGCACCCCGTGATACTTTTAGCAACCTTTGGAGACACTGGTATTTACTAGAGACCAAAGACACCACTAAATACAGGGTGGCCACCACAAGAAGGAATCATCCAGCTCAAAATGTCACTAGGTTGAGTTTGAGAAACCCTGAAAAAGAAGACACTGGTGGCAATCAGAGTCCAGGCCCCATTTCACTCTGTGGGAACCTCTGGTTCTTCAGTGTCCTACAAGGGCAGCCTATATCCAGCAGGCCAGTCACAGGGCACAGGCTGCCCTTGGGAAGGAGGCAGGACCTCAGCAGAGTGGCTCCCTTAGGCTGAGGGAAGAACTTGGCAATGGGCTACTGGCACCGGCAATACTGGGGAAATTGGTGCTTCAGCTCTGGAAAGTTATGGAAGGAGATTCTGGATGGTGAACCCCAGCATCTGCCACAGGGGAAATCACTAGCTAGCTTTATTTCTCTTTCACCATTGTCTCTGTTTTGGAAAATTGAATTTTAATTGACAAATAATAATTCTATGTATTTTGGGGTTCAATGCGATGTTTGACAAATGTTTAACTTAAAGGAATAATTCAATCAAGATTATTAAAAATGTGTTGACTCACATGCTAATGTTTTTGTGACAAAAATGTTAAAAATCTACTTTTTAAAGCAATTTTGAAATATACAGTACATTGTTATTCATCGCAGTCACCACTCTGTGCACTAGATGACTGATGCTGATTCTTCTTGTCTGTCCTTAAGTTTGGCTGGATATTTGCCTCCCCTTGCCCTGCCGCCTTAGGACCATCTCAGACTTGGCAAACATTCCCTGCTCAGGCCTTCAAAACTTTAGCACACTTCATTACAGGATGTCTGTGTTAAATGCCCACCTTCCTCTCTGCCCCAGTTCACCCTTAGCTGCAGGCCCGTGATGGAAAATGGAGAGTGTGAATTGCGACTTGACTTGGCCTTCTCCTTCCTCTTATTTCCACCTCATTTCCTGCATATTCTGCTTGGTTTGGGGGCAAAGGGTAGGAGGCCATATAACCTGGTGGGAGTTTGGGGACCACAGTGCGGGGGATGTCAACTCGTCACACTTATCACAAGTCCCCTTTTCACTGTCTCCTCTCCCTCTGCCACTGACGTGCCCTCCCCTCCTCTCACCCAGGCATGTGCCAAGAAATAAAAAATTTTTGAAAATGCCATTATTCTTTCTTGATATCACTTTGCCTATTTTTTCTTTCCCTCTAAAGTATAATTAGTGGAATTCACTCTTTTTGTTATCTACTTACCTTGAACTCATCACCCAGGTTGTTTGACTTCTTGTCCCCCATCACTTCCCAGACCCTGTTCTTCCAAAGGCTGTACTTGACCTGCAACTATCAAATGGTAAAACTTTTTCCCCTTTTGTTCCATTTGAACTTCTTGCAACACTTAAAAAATGAGTTGAAAGACTTGCTCAGTTTTTTTTCCTTTTTTGGCCTCTTTTTCCATTGCACAATAATACACAGAGAGAAAAATGGACAAAATAAAGAATACAGCTTAGTGATTTATTAAGAACACTGGTGTAATCACCACCCAGGGCATTGTCATTTCTTATATCCTACAAGCTCCTATCACAACCAGCTCAAAAAGAGAACTATGCTAGTTTCTGTAGTACTTATTGCTTCTATTTTCTTTGTAGTTTTGTCCTCAGGCATGCATTTTTAAACATTATAGCTTGATTTTGCCTGTTTTTAGAAGCTATGTGTCTGCAATCTATATGATTTTGCATATAACCTCTTTTGTTCAACATTTTATTTGTGAGCTTCATTACTGATCCAAGTAGGTATGATTAAGTAATTCCTTTTCACTGCTGTGTACTATTCAATTGTACAACTATTCCACATTTATTTATTCCACTGTGTATGAGCATTTGAAATATTTCTAATTTTTGCCTACTACAAGTAATAATATTGTTATGAATTTTCTTGTTTACATATTTGGCTACACATGTACATATATTTATATTCCATATGAATATAGGAGTGGAAGTGGTGAGTCATTGGTCTTACATATTTTCAAATTTAGTGGCTAATATTCTTCAAGAGTGGTGTGAGAATCTACACTCCTGTCAGCAGCATGAGTTCTTATTGTTCCATGTCCTTGCAATCTCATCTGCTAGTATCAATCTTAATGTCAACCATTTGAGTGGATTTATAATGGCATCACAATACAACACTAATTGCATTTTCCTGATGAAGTCGAACATCTCTTCCTGTGTTCATGGGTCATTTTGGAGCCATTTGCATATCTTATTTTGAAAAAAATAACAATTTAATTTAAATCTCTTGCCCATTCTTTGCTCATGTTGCCTGTTCTTTTTCTTATCAAATTCAAGTGTTTTAAAATATATATGTGACATACAACCTTTTTATAAGTTATGTTTTGAAAATATCGTTTACAATTTCCATGTTTTTTATTTTTACAGACTGCATTTTGATTCATTGTACAATGATTTGATTTGATTCATTGTACAAATGGGGTACACCTTTTCATTTCTATGGTTGTACACAATGTAGATTCATACCATTTGTGTAATCATACATGTACATAGGGTAATGATGTCTGTCTCATTCCACCATTTTTCATACCCCTGCCCCCTCCTCCCTCTCATTTCCCTCTACATAATCTAAAGTTCCTCTGATTTTCTCTCACCCCCCACCCCCATTATATATCATCATCCACTTATCAGGGAAAACATTCAGCCTTTGGTTTTTTGGGCTTGGCTTATTTCACTTAGCATGATATTCTCCAATTCCTTCCATTTATCTGAAAATGCCATAATATTATTCTTCTTTATCTTTCTCAGTGTTAATGTAATACAAAATTTTTAACTTTTTTTTCTGTTTCCTGTTCCAGAAGTAGCCTAGATCATGAAAATATTCCCCTGTGTCTCCCTCTAGAAACTTCATTGTTTTGTCTATCATATTTAAGTCTAGGGTCTGCTTGGAACTGATTTTTGTGTGGTGGGAGGCAGGGTTGAGATTCTATTTTGTTTCCAAATACTGTTCAGTTTACCTGGAGTCAGATTCAAGTGACTGAACTCCCCCACTGCTCTTTGAAGCCCACCTCATTGTACAGCGCTCCTCCTTTCTCAGCACTGATCGTTTGTTCTCTATTTGTTCTTAATTTGGCTACTGCTTATGAATCTTTTTGAATTTTTCAAAAACCAACTTTTGACTTTTCTGTTATTTTTTCTACTTCTCTTTCACTGATTTCTGTTTTTATTATTTCCTGCCTTCTGTATCCTTTTCTTATACTTTGTTGTTTATAGTTTCTCAGGGTGGATTTTTAGTACTAGCTTTTAGACTTTTCTTGAATTAGTAATAAAAGCATTTAAAGCCATGCATTTTCCTCTCAGTACTGTGGGTTTTTCGTGGGGTTTGTTGTTGTTGTTGTTGTTGTTGTTATTTTGTTTTGTTTTTTGCAGTGCTGGAGATTGAGCCCCGGGCCATGCACATGCTCAGCATGCTCTGCACCACTAGGCTCCATTCCCAGCCTCTTTGTTTGTTTGTTTGTTATTGTTTTTATTCAAAGCAAAGTATTTTCCAATCCCTCTTGTGAGATCTTCTTTGTCCTCTAGCTGATTTTGCATTATATTGTTTAATTTGCATATATTAGGGAGTTTTCTAGACATCTTAATTTTTTTCTAATTTATTTTGTATTGTTGTCAGAGAACACCCTCTGAATTGTTCCAATCCTTTTGAAATTTACTAGACTTGTTTTTTGCCCAGAATATGGATTCCTTTATCAACATACCATGTATACTTGAAAAGAGTGTCTATTGAGCAAATTTGGGATATCCTGCCCTGGAAAAAACAATCACAATAAGGTAATTAATGATGTTGTTTGGCTCTCCAATGTCTTGTTGATTGCCTGGTTGTTCTACTACTTGCTGAGAGTAGTCTTCAAAGTCTAAGCCATGTTTGTGGAGTTATTTCTCCTTATCCTGTTATCTTATTTGTCTCTAAATTTATCTCATGACTACAGTGTGCTTCTTAACCAACTACCTTTCCTTGGATGCTGATGGGCAGGGAGTGTCATGGGAGCTCTCTGAGATCTTGAGAAAGAGGAGAGTCAACATGTATAACTGACCTAAGTTCATGACCAGAAAGTGCAGCCTACCTCAGACAATTATGTGTTCTAGGCAGTGTCTTGTACTGGGCCTTTCTCAAGAAAGACACTTGATGAATATTTATTAGATTGTTGGATGAACTGAAAGACTCTCTTATTTTAACTCACAATGAAGGGGAACCTGGATTGCCAAAACAAAGATATCCCTCTAATAATAATAATGACAACTAACAAGAGAAGCAGTTACTGGTGGATTTGTTTTTTCCTTTTTTTGTTTTCACTTACAAACAATAATCTATTTCACTTGTGCATAAAATAATGATCATTGCCAGTTTAGAATATCCTATTGGAAAGGGAATGAAAATTATGAGTTTTCCAGAAATGGGCCTGTCATGTCATATTGTAATAATCACAAGACAGTTTAATTCCAATGAAGAGACCTAAACATCAATCTGTATTTAGGACATTAAATTCATTCAATAATCGTAGTATTGTTGTCATGAACTTGGAGTCTGTGAATGTCTCCAAATGCCAGTTTTATTTTTTAAAATGTAGAAACTGAGATACTGACTGGTCTATGCGTCTTTCTCTCTTTTTCTCTTATTCTCCCTTCCTTCCAATTTCCTTGTTCTTTTTTTTTTTTTTTTTTTTTTTCTATTTTCAATTTTTGGTTTTCTTTTTGTGGAAAAGAAAACACATTTTTATATGTTCATTCAGCTCAATTAACTGCTGACCTAATAAGCCAAGGGGAGTTTCCTTCACATAACAGAAAGAAGGGATCAGGGGTCTCAGATTAATTCAACAGCTGAATTTCTACAATAACCCTGACCTGCTAAGAAAAATGAGCTACGGGATGCTAAAAAGAAAAGAAACACACTTTAATTAAAACTGGCTCAGGATGGAAACCTTAATGAATTGCAGTCCCCGAGCACAGCAGATCTCGAGACTCAAAATTCCTAAGGGAACTGTCAATAATAAAGATGCAATTATCTGAACTGATTGCTCACGAGACTCAACTTGTTTTCAATAATACCATGTGCTGTTTCCTAGGGCATAATGATTTGGCAGAGAAATAACCTGGCAGAGTGCGCTGAAAATAGCTACTTTATAATTACATTGCTACTTTCTGTAAATCTGATAATGAGGTAATATCTGATCTGCAAAAAATTAATCATACATTCACAGAGTTCTATATTAAATGTCACATGAATGAAATTTCCACTCAGTAGATACATCTAATCACAAAAACCTCAGGATAGCTAAGTTCAAAGGTCGATTTTGATAAAAAGAATCTGGATTTGCCATTGTCTATATTATTATTATTAGGTCAGAAAAGAAAATTCAACTCTACTGAAAGGGCCTTATGCTGCTGCCCTGCAAGTCCTGAGTGGATGTGGAGGTTGATTAGAGGTTGCATGACTCCCTGGGGACTTGTATAGGAGTCCCATTGTGTTAATACTGTTGTCATGTAAAACCTCTCTGTCGGTTTCCTACATCTGCTGTGACAGATTACCACAACATTAGTACTATAGCAATGCAAGTTTATTGTTTTGTGATTATGATGGTCAGAAGTCTGAAATGGGTCCACAGGGCCGCATTACTTCTGGAGGTGCTAGGGAAGAGTCCATTGTCTTAGGTTTTCCAGTTTTCAGCAGCTGCCTGCATTCCTTGTTCCTGACCCCTTTTTCCACTTTCATAGTCAGCACTGTAGCAACGTCCTCTCCCAATTCCACCTGTGTACTTACATCTTCTTTCCATGTCTCTGACCCTCCTACCTCCTCCTAAAAGGTTCTTTGTGATTGTATTGAGTTTACCTGATAATCCAAGATAATCTTCCCAGGTTGGAATCCTTAACTTAATCCTACCTGCAAGTTCCCTTTAATTATATATGGTAACAGATTTCCAGGTTCTGAGGATTCTGACATGGATGTCTTTGAGAAGATTATTTTTCAGCTTACCATACCTCCTAAAGGGGGTCCTTTGCAGAATAAGGGGAGCATACACATCCCTGAGGGAGAAGGATTTGGCCCACATGCTTATGGAGGTGAAGATGTTCCAAGATCAGCAGTCAGCAAACTTTCCTGCAGTCAGCAGAGCTGATGATGTTGTTTGTTATGGTTTGTATGAGCTCATGCATGAGACAGTGTGAGAGGATTCAGAAGGGAAATGATCAGGTTGTGAGGACATTAAACTAATCAATAAATTAATCCCCAATGGGATTAATGGAATGAAAACTGGAGGCAGGTGAGGTGCTGCCAGAGCAGGTGGGGCATTAGGGATGTGGCTTTGGAGTATATATTTGTATCTGGCAAGTGGAATCTCAATATCTCTCTCTCTCTCTCTCTCTCTCTCTCTCTCTCTCTCTCTCTCTCTCTGCTTCCTGATCATCATGTGAGCCACTTTCCCCCACCACACTCTTCCGCCATGTTGCTCTGCCTTACTTGGAGACCTGAGGAGTTAAACCAGCTGTCTATAGACCAAAGCCTCTGAAACTGTGAGCCCTAAAATAAACTTTTCCTTCTCTACAGTT
>JAJEJO010000409.1:156985-296093 GCA_020662805.1 Glaucomys volans
CCTCTGAAACTGTGAGCCCTAAAATAAACTTTTCCTTCTCTACAGTTGTTCTGGTCAGGTCCTTTAGTCACAGTAGTGAAAAAGCTGACTAAAACATAGTTCCAGTTTAAATCTAAAGTTCTGAGAACCTAGAAGACCAGTAGTGATAAGTTCCAGACTGAGAGCTGGCAGGATCAAGACCCAAGCATCAATTTTTCATTTCTAGTCTCAAAGGGGGAAAAGACTGTCTTCACTCATGTTGGATGAGGCCCACACACATTAAGGAAGGTGAGCTGGTTTAAACAAACAGTCTGTGGAGTCAAAGGATGTTAATCTTATCCAGAAACTTCCTCACAGACAACCAGGATGATTTTTAACCAAATATATGGACATGCTGTGTGTCAGTCAAGCTGACACATAAAATTAACCATCACAAGGGCAAAAAGATTAGCAGTAAAAGTTGACCACCTTGAGGTACCAAGGATTAGCCTTGAATTTGCCACTTTTCTGATGCTAGGAATGAGTTTTATTCAGCTGTGAGTTCCAGAAAAACACTACAGAGTGGATCACAAGTTAAGGAATGCATCTGCCTCACACAGCGGGAAGTCCAAGAATAAGCAGTCCATGTGTGTCTTCTCACTTTCTCCTCTTGTCCTACTCTGCCCTTAGAGGTGGCTGACATACCTCAGGTGTCCTTCCAGGCAGGAAGAAGAGAAGCAGAGGACAGTGCTGGTAGACTCCCATTTCTGTCATGTTCATCATAATGGCGTAACAGGGCGATTTGTGGCTTTCAGGGAGGCAGGGAAGGTGAGTTTTCACTTCCCATTTTCTGCATTGGGGGAAAGTAAACATGAAACACTACAACAACCAAGGAGATTTTGAAGCCCCAAACTCTCTTCCTCATCAATTAGTGATTAGATAACACTATCTATCTTGGGTTTTTAAAAATGTGTCCCCCTACTCACCCAGGTTTCTACTGGAGTCTCCCAGTGGGCAACTAAAATTAACTACAGGGTGTTTACACATCATCAAAATGATATTGTTTTTATACAATTATTTAAACACGTAAATAACAGTCATGTTTGTAACCTTCTTTGAAGAAAATTATTATTTTTTTAACTGAAGGGACAGGATCAGTAGGTTATTTTATCACTTTGTAGGTGGCCTTGTACACGCACTACTCCCTCCTCAAAATGGCCATCAGTTCAGGGCAGCCATCTTGTTCAATGTGCCCATGGCCTCTCTTCACTGTGATAGATTGTGAAAAAAATCCCTGTCCAGACCTACTCCTTGGCCAGAGTTGATTCATCTAAGGATGGACAACCAGTGAAACTCAAACCAGACTTCTCCCTAGGAATTTATAAATCAAAACTGAGAAAACATTTTAGAGTCTCCCACAATGGCTGAATTCTAAGACACAGAATCAGGGAGCTATTTGTTTCTATGTCTCATATGTTGACTGAGGAATAGAGGAAACTGGTCCTCGGAAAAAGAGAAAAACAAAGTAGAAGTCAGAAAGAAACCCAGAAAGAAGCTGGATTATTCTTGGTCATTCTTGAAGCCCAGCCACATTCCTGTGCTTGGTTTGGTTACTGACCTTTAATTATGGTAAAAATATGGGGGTTAATTCAAAGTAGTGCTCCATTATTTATAACCAGATATAACACTATAAAATGCAAGGTTATTACCAAGCATAAAAAATCATGTCTATAAAAGGATTACTTCTGTTATAACAGAAGGAATTACTTTCATGAATCCAAAGACATAATTATAACTTCTGGACTGTAAATTAATTAAATTGTAGTCTTATTTCTTCACTAATTTCTAATCCATCACATAGTATAGCAAAATGTGATAAAGTGCTTGAAACAGCAATAATAAAATTCAGGACATAAACATAAAATCAGGAGGCATGCCAATACATCAAGAGGAAATTTGAAGTATTTTATAGGAATAAAATGTGTTAATTTTGAACTTTCTTTCAAACTTCTGGGATAGACTAGAGAAGACTTCAGTGTAATATAGGGATTTATTATTGTGAAAAGGTTTGGGATTTGCTAAATTTGAAAATTAAGAAAGTGTCATTTTCCACTTCTTACAGAAAACCCATCTTAATATTTGGTGTGAAAAAAAAATTTACCAATCTTATTTTTAATAGCTAATTTTAAGATGCTGAAACCTAGACGTTTTGACACAAATTATATCTCATTGAAAATAAAGCTATACTATGAAGCACTAAATCCTGGGTCAGTGGTGGTGAGAGATTGTACTATATAACATATTATATTGCTAATTCTTAGAGGTTTTTTTTTTTTTTTTTTTTTTTAAATACAACTGCCAGCAGGGCTATCTCAAACGTCTTGTTAATGAGCCTTATTCTACCTCCACTGGGAATGCAGATGGAGTTTGCTTCTAGCCCTTCTGGAGGCAAATAAGGAAATGGGACTGATGAGGTTATGAATCCAGATGAAATCTCTCATGAAGGGATTCTCATTTGTGCCATCTGCTCAGGCTGAGCTGGAGATGAAATATAAGGTGTCACTGGCACAATCCCTGGAGGACTGTCACCAAATGATCTTCCTTCAAATTTGCCTTCAACTTATCACAGGCTGCTTTAATTCCTCTCCACTGTGTTCATCAACATGTCATCTGCCTTCAGTTTCCTCTTGATCTTTAGACACTTTACTGATGCAGCTGACCAGCGCTTTCCTTGAAATGGGCTTCTAGGCCTCAGAACTTCTCCACGCAGTTGCAGAATTTTGCCTGGCTTCTCAGATGCCTGCTTTCCCCTCTCATGTCTGTTAAACATAAGTATTTTTGAAACTTTTATCCTTAGCCATGTAAGGAAGCATGATCTCTATACCTTCCCTTCGAGAATACGTGAACTCCTTCACTGTGGAATGACATCTGTGTGCAGATTCCCATACCCTTCCCTGAGTTCAGTGTCCATGAGCCAATGGGACTCTTCCAGCTGGATTGACCCTTCAAATTTAATAAATCACAAACTTCACACATCTTTAGACTTAAAACCTGTGCCCTCCTGATTTTTCTAGTGCTGTTAATGGCACTACTATATTCACCATCTCCTAGGTTTCATAAGGGAAACGATTTTAGATTTTGCATTCTCTTTCCTTTCTTTTGAAAATGGACAAATTTTAGTCTTTCTTTGCAATTTTGTCCCCATTTATTTCTTTTCATTCCAGTTCTCACACCACCATTTTGGCCCTCATTACCTTATATTTGGACAATGGCAGCCATTCAGGGGCTGCTCTTCCATTCCACAGCCCTGTCCACTGCTGCTGTGGAGGCTGAGGCTGCACTTGTACCCTGGTTACTGGAGTGCTCTGTCCCATGACAGCCATTGAAGGGTACTCCAAGGCTTTCCAAGTCCAGGAAATAAATTCCAGAAGCCTCTTACCTTGGAAGGGTTCTATGCTTTCATTATTATTTTAGGGGCCATATTCAAAGGGAGGACAACCAAAGGACTTGTGGGTGTTGCTGGCACTCTGCAAGGCAGAGGAGCTGCTGCTGTTTGTAATCTGGCCATACATGCTAATAAAGGCTTTTCATCATATGGGGGTGTAGAGATGTGGTGAAGTGAGGATACCAGTTACTTGGAAGTCTTTGGATATGCTTTATCATTTTTTGCTTTCCTCTCTACTTATGTTTTCTAACACTTCTCAGAGGGATGTGGTGGGTAAAGGATTACTTATAAAAAATAAAATAGGAACTTTCCTGCATAAGGGAATCTCTGCTTTTCCTTCTACTTCTCTTCCTTGCTAACAGTTCCTGGTGTTAACTTTGTCTGCAGACTTAATTCTATAGCTGTCTCTCCGGTAAACATGTTTCAGTGTCTTCTATATAATTCTGTGATTTGTCTACAAAAAGGTTAAGCCTTATTGAATTAGCTTGTGCTTTTTTGATTAGGAAAAAGCACATTTACTAAGAACATGTCAATCATGTATCCTAGTATGTGTGATATAAACAGAAATTCTATTATTCCTATATAACAGTAAAATTTAGTTTTTTAAATAATATTATTGAAAAGTATACTAATAAGAAATAGTGAAACCTAGACTTAAAATCTCAATTATGAAAATTACTTCTTTTCTACCATAAAATATTTGCTTTTATATTTGATTGTTTTAAAATATTGGATGCTGTTATGGTCTTATGTGTGAGACAATGCAAGAATGTTCAGAAGTAAAATGATTAGGTCACTAGAGCTATAACCTGATCAGTGGTTTAATCCAATAATGGATTAAATAGGTGGTAACAGTAGGCAAGTAAGATGAGGCTGGAGGAAGTAGATCACTGGGGGCATGCCTTTGGGGTTTATATTTTGTCCCTGGTGAGCAGAGGTCTCTCTCTTCCTGGTTGTCATGAACTGAGCTGCTTTTCTCTGCCACATCCTTCCGCCATGATGTTCTACTTCACCTTGGTTCCAAAGCTATGGACTGAAAACTACGCTTGGACTGAACCACTGAAAACATGAGCCAAAGTAAGTTCTTTTTCCTCTAAGTTGTTCTGGTCAGATATTTTGGTCACAGTGATAAAAAGCTTACTAAAACAGATGGGTTTTATAATCAGCGTCAAGTGAAACTTGCCAGCTCCCAAGGAGAAGATAAGTTGATAAATAGATGTGAATGGCTAAATATACAAATTTAGTTATGACCATTCAATTGTCACCTCAATTAGTAACATTACTCTTGGTTGAAATATTAATTAAGCTCATATCTCTAAACACTTCTTCTAAGGGTAATATTATGATGTGGACTTGAAAGTTATTTTATATCCAGAAGATTAGCTGTTGCTCCAGGTGATATAGTGAAAGTGCCAAGTTTGGGGGAAGAAACAGTTGTTTTCTTTTTTAAGACAGCCGAGGTTATTTTAGCCAATGTAGGTATTATTAAAGTCTAGCACCATAGCATCAAACATCTAGCTGTTGAAAGGTCCCAGCTGGCTTATAAGACATGCTATTCAACTCCCAGTGGTATATCATTTAATTACCAAAAGCAAAACTACAAATTTAGCTGAATAGAAAGCTGCAGTGAATCCCTGGTGCTCTTCAGGGTGTCTCAGGGTAATGATTGAGCCTGTGAATAGCAGTGTGTCATTTCTGATGATGTGTGTGACTGCTGCGAGCCAACAGTGAGTTAGAAAATCTTTATATTCTAAATGTGAAGAAGGTTTAAACCAATCTTTCTCAATGTATATTATTGGACTTTTGCCTTGGAACTCACCGAGATGCTTGGTTGTAACTGACTGTATCTCTAGGGTATTTCTGGTCATCCTCAAAGCCATATATGGAGGGTGGGGTCAGGAATACTCTTTTCAATATGTTCCCAAGATGGTTCTGATGTACCTTAACATTCAGGACTCTCCACAGACTCACAGTTTGTGAGTAATGCTGAGGAATGAGGTAAAATGTTACCTCATGCACCATGTATGGTTTATTAAGCTGAAAAGAACACTTGTGAACATTCAATATAAGGGTTTTTTTAAGTAAAATGTTGGTACAGTGAATTCTAAAATCCAAGGTATTTTATAATTAAAGAACTGCGATATGTCAACACCAGTGAATTTACAAGTCTATATAAAAAGAATGTGATTAAGTTACTTTGTGGATGCTATCAAACAGCTCTACGTGGTCACAGCCCATACACCCTCTCTAAACTAAGCCACCCTCGTCAGCAGTAGGGTGGGTTCAAGATGCAACCTATGGTTAGAAACTGGAAAAGCTTAGCTCATTTCTTCAAGGAAGTGGTCAATTCACCTAAACTGGGACAAAGTATTTAAGTACTACTTAGAAGAAAACACAGCAGTGAGGCAGAGAGTATCTAGGCTAGATATAAATAACTTACAGTGTAAGAGTGGATAAAACGCTCTCTACCAGGATAGTTTTACCCCCAGGAGATGTCTTTGGTTGTCTCACTGTTGCTGGGGAGAGGCAAGGTACTGGCAGCCAGTATTACTGCTCTGCATTTCAATGCACAAGACAGACCTGACCCCAAAGAACAACCTGGCCCAAGATGTTAACAGTGCTGAGGTTGAAAATCTCTGTTCTAGAAAGTAACCCTCTGGAACCCCCAGGTTTCCAAGCTAATTCTGGACTTAGAAATAAAAAAGAAAACCAAGAATAGAATACCTATTTTCCCTTCAACAACAAAGCAAAGCCATCAATTAGAACATTTGGCAGGAAAGAAGAAAGTCCTGATAATTATGCCTGAAACATTCTTTTGCCTTATAAACTGAAAGGAAATTCTCAGATTGGCCAGTGATATTTATAAAAGGCCAACATTAAAGTCTGAATATTAACATTCATTAAAGAAAATGTGACAGGAGACAGAAGAGATAATAAAGGGGGGAAAGATGAAATGAGAGAGGATGGAAATAGCAACAATTAGAATAGGAATAAAGGCGTAACTAGCTACCTTGCTCATCAAAAGAATCCTGTGGGCTCAATGTAGGAGTGAAAACAGCCGCATAGATAAGAGCTACTTTCATATTCTGTGTTATCTAATTTAAATCTGACAGTAGCACCTTGAGATAGATTAGACGTGATCATTTTCTAAATGAGAGAAGGAAAGGGTTAGCATGTGACCAGACTTGGCCAACTAGATTCCTTGGTTTCTGCCAAGGAATCTGAACCTGGAGGAAGGGATACGAAGACAAAAGAATATTGAGAGATTATTCCTGGAAGCAATAGTGATAGAGTGAGTTGGAACCCTGTGGTCCTGTGGCCAGCAGCCATCGTGGCAGTGCTAGTAGGGAATGTTAGGGAGCAGTGGTGTTCCCTTCTGTGCCTTGAGAAGGTACTCCTGTGAGGTCCTGGTTATATTCACTGCTGGTTAGGTTCCTAATTTTTGTCATTGTTTTATCTTGATTCTCTGACATTTCATTATGTTAATAAAATCCTCAGATCCTTCCAAAAATTTACTTTCATCTTAAGTTAACCAGGATCGGTTTCAGCAGTTTGCAAACAAAAAGACTGACTGGTTCAGGGCTGTAAGAGAAAGATGGGGAGTTTTTTTAGTGATTTATAGAAATAGGAAATGGAAAATGGAATTTCAAAGAAAAAATAAAGCTCTCCATCTGCCACAGTTCATTTTAAGCTGCTATAATGGAATACTACAGATGAAGCAATTCATAATGAACAGACGTTTTTCTTTTTCGACCCAAAGCTTTGGAAGCTGTGAAGTCATGATCCAAGGGCTGTGTCTGGTGAGGGTCTTCTTGCTACATTATGATATGGCAGAAGACATCAATGGGGGAGGGAGCAAGAGAGGAGCCCAAACTCATCCTTGGTAGGGACACCACTCTCAGGATAGCAAGCACACCATGGAGATGATGGAATGAATCCAATCATGAGTATGGGGAATCCCTGCCCGCAGTGAGACGCAACACGTAGGCTGGTCAGAAGCTTTATTCACATGATGGCCATCTCGATAGAGGATCTTTCTTCTTCCCCCTCCTCCCCCCAGGGAAGGAGTGCGGTATATATGTGCCGGAGCAACCAATCAGGGAGCTGTCCACGAGGTTAGCTTGTGGACTGCAAGCTGCACGGAGCCCAGGCACTCATTGATCACACACTGAGCATGCAGAAGTCTTGGCCAATGGCGAAGACTTCCGCATTAGCCTGGGGCCCCGGCACCCTGACAGGCCAGCGTGGCAGGCGAGACATGAGGAGGGGGTCTGGGCCGCCCGCCTCCTCACGTGGCCTCAGGGCCCCGCCCCACACGGACATCCTGTGGGCAAACCCACCCACCCTCCGGAAGGTGGGGGGGGGGCGGGAGCTGTCCACGTCAGCATGGCTCCAGCGGGTGCTTTCCAAGGCCCCGTTGTGGCTGTGCAGCAGCTGCCTCCTCCAGCCGCTATGCCGCCACCTCTTCGGGCAGGAGGCACCTCCATCCAAGGGGCCGGATATGTGCCTTCCCTCCGGGGCGCCAGGGTCGGGCCCAGAGGCACCTCCATCGGAGGGGCCGGACGCGCGCCTCCATTCCGGGGTGCGGGGGTCGCCAGCCTCCCCGATCGCGCCACCCGCCCCGGCCAGTGGGCACCCCGACAATGAGGATGGAACCTCCATGACCTATCGCCTCTCAAATACCTCAGCTCTCCACACTTGCACTGGGGACAGAGTTTTCAGCACATGAACTTTGCAGGGACACATTCAGGTCATAGCACTACCTCACCTCCCCCATTCCAGGGACGCGCCCCTTGAACATGAGTTGATATTTCCAAGCAGGCCACATAGGACTTACGTGAGTATGGAACACAGATGAGGCAGGAAGGGGAACACTGTAGAAGCCTAGATTATCCTTCTCCCTGGCCTTCAAACGATTCACATTTCCTTGAAGTAAATTATCTGAACTTTGTATCTTAAAACTTCACATTGTGCCTTCTCCCCCAAATTCGTTTTGCTTCCTTCCTGTCATCCTTGCCTCAGCTTAAATGCTTCTTCCTCAGAGAAGCAGGCTGGCTGTCACTCACAGTAGGCTCTTTCCATCTCTTGCCACAAACCCCATTTTGTTTTCTTCACAGCACTTAAGAGCCCCAGATCTTCTTTATCATTGTTTCTTCATGCATTTATCTTCTCCACCCCGCACCCCATTTGTTTCCAACTGTATCCCCAAAGCCTAGACGGCCTGGCATGAAGGGAGAATTTTTTGAAGATGTGAATAGTGGATGAGGTTCAAACTCCATAGCCTTTCTTATGCTCTCTGTACTTTCAAAATAACGAAAACTCATGCACTCTTGCTATGTGGATATTAATGGGAGTAGAGGAGAATTTGTTTGTTTATTTGGACAATAATCCCAAATGTTCTAGAATTTTAAAAATTTAAAAATGAAGGGGATGAGCAATCTAACCATCTATAATTTAGTTCTTTCTAATTAAAATGAAGGTACCACCAAAGATGTTAAATTGTACAGAAATCCCACTATATGACTCAGGTCTATCTTTCTCAAAAACATATCTTAATTTGATGTAGCAAAATATCTTCACATAAGCAACACAGAAATTGTTTACTGAGTACATACTGGGTATCACACACTGTTATTGTGGGAAAATTGGTTGTGAGCAAGGTAAATACAGTCTTCGCCCTTCGTGAACCTGTAATTCTGTGGAGGATCCAGATAAGGAATCCAAAACACATGTGGTAAGCAGTGTGACAGAGCAGTTAGGGCTGTGGGACTGTGTGGGAGTGGCACTTGCCCCAGGCTGGGATGGAAGGTGGGTGATGGACAGGACAACCTAAGCTGAGATCCTTGAGTGAGTTAGCTGAGAAAAGGAGGGAGGGTGGGAGAGAATGTGCACCAAGCAAGGAAATCAGCAGATATAAAAAGGAGTCTCCTGAGGAGGTCAGGCTCAAGAGGTCACGCTGACCACATCATGCAGGACTGAGGTCACTGTGGTCCTGGGCCACAGGTGCTAGATGTCTCCTCTAGCTTCCTCCTACCATCATTCCAACATTTGTGTGTATAAATCCTTTCAACCAATGTGCAGCCGAAAAAATCACTTCTCTCAGGAAATCATTCCTGATCTGATCTTCCAAGTGGAAGAAATGTCTTTCTCCTATTGTTCACTGCTTTATTTACAGTCTGTTCCAGATGGCTGTGCAGGTTGTGTACTGCACAACTTACCCAACCCTAAGTGGCAGCTCTACCTGCACATATGCACTTTTGAACAAACCACATCTTCTCCACTAGTGTTTAAGTCACCTGAGAGCACAGTTCCCGTCGGCCTTTTTCACATGGTCTTGGGTATAGAAAACTTTCCCTGAACTGACACCTCAGTTGGTTTGTATCAGTATGAATTTGGAATATTCTTTATTATTGATTCTGTAAGAAACATTAAGAAAACCTATATACATATTCAGAAAATGGTTGAAAATTCATTAATGGTGTGTTTCTTAACAGTGTTTGGATGTAGTGGGAGTGAGAGCCTGACCCTGCCCTGTGGTGAAGCTCAGTCCTTTCAGCTCTTTTCTTCTTAAATTTTGAAATTCACTTTGTGTTGTCTTGTGACTGTTCCATGATATCACAGGGTTCATAAGAACTCCATCTTCTGAGCTTTCCATTGAGTTTATCATTCTTGGTAAGTCCTCAGGTATAGGGGTGTGTGTGTGTGTGTGTGTGTGTGTGTGTGTGAAAGTTGTTCTAGTATGTATGCTTTTGAAACATCACACTATCAGAACTACTCTCGTTGAGTGAATCCACATCCCAGGAACCAACCCACCTTCCTTCCTTCCTTCCTTCCTTCCTTCCTTCCTTCCTTCCTTCCTTTCTTCCTTCCTTGCAATAGTAGAGCATTTAAACCGTGCATCTGTTAGCCAGAAGGCCCACCTCACTTAACTGCTTTCCTGAAGGCTGTGTTGAGACACCCACATCTCATCACCATCTGGTGCCCTTAACCTCTGCAATCCTCATAGGCAGTTTATGTTAAAGGTTGTGTGTGCCTGTGTTGAAAGATCTATTCAGGGGAATTTTTTCTTTTCAAATATGCTTTCATAACTCAGAAACATTTAATTTGTATCCCACATCTTTGCTCTGGACATTCCAGTCAGGGTTCTGACTGTTTGGAAGGGTGTGGATATCCTACAGAATTCCACTTTTCTCTCATGGGTTTAGCCTCTCCTAACCCCCATCATCCCTGGGTGGATCTGAACATCTCCAGGAAACCCCTCCTCAAGTGATGTCATTTCAAGGCTTCTTTCCCAACCCTCGTTCATCTCTGATGTCATAGCACCAATGGCAACTGTGAAAACATGAACATGATGTAGGAGTAGCGCTACGTTAAGCCCTGAGAGCCACAGTTGGTTCATTAAGGGGGAGCGTGGCTGGGGAAATGAGAAGCAGCACGATGTAGTACTAATGGGAAAAGGGAGAGGAAATGAGCCTCGCCAGATGTTCTCAGGGAAGGCTCTAGACATGCAACAAAAGTGTGTAGAAAAGCATGTGAGTAACTTTGGGATCTTGACAATCTACCTTACATTTTACACTTTGCATTGGGTCATATGTGTATCAACTTAAAATGTTTTTCCTTTTTTCCAAGCAGGTAAGTTTAAAAAAAAAAATCATTAAATTTCCTTACTGGCTTAAAACTAAATCTACTCCATTCATAAAAAGATGGTCTACTTGGGACTCCGATCCTTTCTATTTCAGCAGTTGCCTGGAATTGAAACATATATGTAATCGATTTTGCCAACTCTGGAGAGGTAGAATCTGTGCTGAGGGAAAAGAACCTAAACTTCTAATAAATGGTAAATTACCAAGCTTGCTCTTACTTCAGTGGGAGTGAACATTTTATAGAAGAAAACAAATCTCTACTATAGGACAAAATCACCCAGATCTGGATGCGGGTTTCTTGAGGGTTTATTCATATGAGAGTACTTATTTTACTTATATTTGTCTCATATAAGTACAGAGACACTGCTTGAGTGAGTTTGGATGAGAGTTAACAGTGAGAAGAGCTCTCTATTGTTGTCTTGCCAAGATTAGTGATCCATCAGATTTCTCAGAATTAACCCAAATCAGAATATAACAAGGACTCGATATTTGAGGGGTTATATTTTACACTCAGTATTTCCAAGGTAAAAGTTTTAGATTCTTGAACTGCTAAATAGTCCTTCTCTGATGCAGAAATAATTTTATAGTGACAACCTCACTATCAATTCCCTTTCTCAGAATATGTTGAAAAGACACTATCCAACAGATAAAAGTGACTATAATATGCTAGCCACTGTTCTAGATGCTAGGTAAGATTTTAGTTTATGAAGGAAGATGGAAATGGACAAGATTGGGGATAAGCAGATTTGTTGGAAAAAGTCCAAACTTCTTCCAGTAATGGGGAACCATTTGGGTTTTGTTTGTTTAGCTTTTGAGCAGGAAAATGGCCTGATCAGAGCTGCAACTCCCAGGAGACAATAGGCATCTGTGAGTGTCGAAAGACATGTTCAGGAAGCTGGGGTGCGGTTCTAGTCTTGGTTCTAACATTACTTAACCCTGCGGCAATAAACATTACTTAAGCTCTCTTTGGTTGTTATCATTCAAGATTGTTTATTAAAGCTTCCTGAGTATCTGAAACTAGGCTAGGAGCTGCTAATACCAAAATGGATGAGACATTTCCTAGCAGAGGAGCTTGCGTTGTACCTCCTTATCATTAGTGAGAGCACAGCTAACTCTGATATTGAGTTGGATTATTTATAGTTGTGTTTCTGGTGCAAGATCAAAGTACTATGGAAGTTCCAAACCTGAGATGATTATTTCTGCCTAGGATTGTTGCCTAGGTGAACTGGGGAAGTTGTCTGATGAATTTCCCAGGTATTGCAAGATTGATAGAAGAGGAGAGGCTTGGTCATTCTACAAAGCTGCTCTGAAGTCTCTCTGCATGCTAATTAGACAAGGTCTTTCTGTTCCCTTTCAACTCTTCTCTCTGTACATTTTAATTTTCCCCATCTTCTTCACAGATTATTTTCAGGTCTCCAGCTCTTCCTAGGTGGAGATATTATTAAGCAAATAATCAACCGATGACACTTTTAAAAATGTTTTTATCAGTGCATTATAGTTACACATAATCATGGGGTTCAGTTTGACATATTTACAAATGCATATAACATAAATTGCTTCATTTAAATCCCCAGTATCTCCCTTTTCTCTCTCCATCTCCTTTCCCAGATCCCCTTTCCTCTGATCTTCTACTTATTTATTTTTTATTTATTTATTTTTAATTGGTGCAGTATAGTTATACATAAAAGTGGAATTCACTGTGATATATTCGTATAGGTGTGTGGCATAATTGTGTCCATTTTATTCTGCATTCTTCCCTTTCTCATCCTTCCTCCATTCCTCTCAATCCCCTTCTTATACTCCACTGTTCTCCCTTCTGTGTTCATGAGATCCCCCCTTTTAAAACCTCTTATTTCTCTTCAGCTTCTGCAAATGAGAGAAAACATTCAACCCTTTACTTTCTGAGCCTGGCTTATCTCACTTAGCATTATGTTCTCCAGTTCCATCCATTTGCCAGCAAATGGTATCATTTAATTCCTCTTTATGACTGAGTAAAACTTTGTTGTGTATATATACCACATTTTCTTTCTCTATTAGTTTGCTGACAGGCACCTAGACTGGTTCCATAACTCAGCTATTGTGAATTGCACTGCTATAACATTGGTAAGCATGTATTGCTATAGTATGCTGATTTCAGTCTTTCTGGATAAATACCAAGGAGTGGGATAGTCAGGCATATGCAATGGAATAGAACAGAAGATACAGTCAAATCCTCAGAGATGTAGTCATCTGATCCTTGACAAAGGTGCCAAAAAAAAACAGTTGGAGAAAGGATAGTATTTTTAACAAAAGGTATTGGGAACACTGAATATCCACAATGTAGAAAAATTAAACCAGATCCTATCTCTGACCCTGCACCAAAATCAACTCAAAGTGAAAGACCTAGGAACCAGACTAAAAACACTGCAACTACTATAAGAAAACATGGGATCAACACCCTAACATATGAACACAGGCTCTTACTTCCTTAATAAGTTTCCTAACGCCCAAGAAATAAGACCAAGAATCAATAAAAAGGATGGCTTCAAAATTAAAACTTCGTGGATGTGAGGACCATCTGGCTGCGATGTCTGTCATCCCATTGATTGCCAGGGTTGATTCTGCTGGTCTGGCTGGCTAGGCAGTGTCCCCTTCCTCCCTCACTGCTATGCCTCCCTCTGGGAGCTGTGCACTTGGTTGAAGAGGACAACCTTCCCCAATACAGGAGGACCATTCTTCAGTCAAGGGTATAGGAGTAGCTGCACTCCCCTGCTAGAACCTCAAAACAAGCTCTCAAAATAAAAAGCTTCTGCACAACGAAGGAGACAAGAGCATGAAGAGAGAGCCTATGGAATGAGAAAATCTTTGCTAGCTACTCTTCCAACAGGGGATTCATATCCAGAATATATAAAGAACTCGAAAAACTTAACACCAAAATAACAAATAACCCAATCAATAAATGGACAAATGATCGAAACAGAGATTTCTCAAAAGAATAACTAAAAACGGCCAACAAATATATGAAAAACTGTTCAGCATCCTTACCAATCAGGGAAACATAAATCAAAAACTAGATGAAGACTTTATCTCTCTCCAGTTATAATGGCAATCATCAAGAATACAAATAATAATAAATGCTGGCAAGAATATGGGGGGAAAGGTACACTCATGCATTGTTGGTGGGACTGCCAATTAATACAACACTTTGGAAAGCAAAATGGAGAATCCCTAAAAAACCAGGAATGGGATAGATGACATTTTCATGACAGAGATGTTAAGCCACTTTGTGGCAGAGGAAATATTCTGAAGAAGGTCACAGAGTACTAAGAGAAACTGAGAGTATCTGATTTGGAACTACTTCTGGTAAAATCCACTTTCTTTCTTTCTGTGACTCACAACTTTGCATTTTAATTTTAACTTAATTATTTTTTGTGGAGCTCTACCACGGAGCTACACTCTAGCTCTCACCACTTGGCTTTTGAAGTCCTAAGGTTTTGCCATTAAGGATCCTAAATTATTCCTCCCTAGTCCTGATAAAGAATGGGCGCTGAAGAAAGGTTTGCTTTCCTTGCTTGTTGCTGCTGCTGCCATTGTTTAATCATGCCACTGAAGTTAGGACAAGGTGAGAGAAAGCCAAAATCAGAGGAGGGGTGGGATAGCACAATCTTTGACTTTTCTTGTACTGAGAAAAACTGTTGAGCAGTTTTCTTTACTGTTCAAACATTCAAATTGTTATCCCTTTTGACAGTAATGAATTTTCAGGGGAGAATCAAAATGGGGCAGATGCCTACTCCTCTTTGGATAGATGAAAAGGAGCAACCAGGCAAGCCTCAGGGAGTCATACTTTAGGCAGAGGGGCAAAGGCACATAGGTGGCAGCCAGTCACATCCAGGTTGGCCATGAAAGAAGGTGCTTTCAATGGTCTATTTCTATCTAATCTAGATAGAAAGCTACCTATTATTATTCATTAGTCAATTCTATTTTCCACGTAGTAAATTCACTGTTTTGCCATGGAAAACCTTTATTTTTCTGCTTAAGTAAGAATCCTTGTGCCAAAGCAGACAAATCTGAAAAACAAACACAAAAAACAGAATGAGCAGGAATGTTTTATTTTTGTTCTATTTTTTAAATGTGTTTAGCACTTCTAGTAGATAGAAATGAGACTTTCCTATAGAATCAACAACAAAATTCTGACCAAGAAAGTCTATTAGGGCATATTGCTAAGGATTCTATCTGCCCCCAATCCCAATACCTCTCAAAATTTGCCCTGCAACAGTGTCAATGGAGGAGTCTTACAGGCAAAGGTGGAGGCAAGAGCTCCTCACAGAAGTGCTGATGTGCCCATTTCTTCTCTTTGTGTGGTGGACAGGGATGACGACAAGAGCTCAAATCCCAGATCTGAACTGGCCTCCTGTCTTACAAGAGCTGAAAGAGCAACTGCTCACCTGCAGGAAAAGAAAGCAGGAAGCAGGAACTGTGCTTTCATGTCACCTTGTGAGGTTATCATGCCCTTCTTTAATAAGCGACTTTGTATTCTTTTCCTTCATTCTTTTTTTTTTCTCCGTTCCTCAAGACAGCATGCTGAAATAAGCATAATTTGTTTTTCCTTTTAAAAAAAGGAAAAGCACATCTTTAACTCTCAAACTGTTTTTTTAAGCACAGGATTCCTTGTTCCATGGAGGAAATTAGAAAATATAGGTAAACGGGTTATACATAGAATCACTGGTAATCTCAAAAGTAACCACTTTGAGTATATTGTAAACACATTTCTGCCTTTCCAAAATGTGTGTACACATCAAGGCATTCAATCACACATAGTCACTGATAAACTGCTTTTCTTTCTTTAGTATGGTTGTAAATCTCAAAAGAAATTTATAGAAGTAGGATTTGAGTTTTCCTCAAAAATGTCCTAAACAGTTCTGAGAGGTTCCTAGGGGATTACAAGATGTGAACTCCAAATGTAATCCTCTTAGCCATTTTCTGTCTCCAAAGCACTTAGCTCTTTTCTGATGTATTGCTTTCTCTCATTCCTATCAACAGCACAAATGTGGCTATGTCCCCCTTCCCCTCTCCAGTGACAGCATCTTAGCTGCTGCTGATGGCATTGATGTCTAAGAGAAAGTTCCTGATGCTTGGTGCCTAAGAGACACATATCTGCAAAAAGTGTGTCATGACCTGCCCTTATTAATGTAATTGAAGCCAGTGGAAATGTTCATTCTTGTGCTCAATGTACCTGATTTGTGATCTTCATTTTCCCTTTTACTCTAGCTTCTTTTTCCTCTAGGGCGTAGGCATTCATTGACTCGCTCATTCAATAAATACACAAGGTAGGTAATGGGACAATGGAGACAATGGAGAACAAAACAGACAGGGTGTCTGGCCCCACAGAGCTATAGTCAAGGAGAGGAAGTGGCCATTAACTGGTAAACACATCAACAAATGCATGATTTTACTGGGAGGGATGATTATAGATGCTGTGTGGGAGAATCATGGAGAGGGCACAGTTTAAGTGGTGGACTCAGGGAGGCTGCTCTCAGGAAACAAGTCTATGAGTGCCGGGAACTGAATGATAAGCAAGCAGCAAACGCCATTGTAGCCCAGAATTGTGCTCACCCTGGTGCTCTGGCCCATTTTCCTAGAAGTCACCTTCTGGACCCAACTTGTCCTCACAATGAGCTGTTCCTCCAAGATCCCTTTGTCGTTGATGAAAGAGTTCTCCCAAGCTGTACCTCACCCAGATCTCTAACTTCTCAGGATCCTGAAATAAACTCAATCTACAGTTTCAAGTATTCCTATTTTTTGTATACCTTCATGGTAATGATGGAAAAATATCTTCTCAATAAAGATCTTGTTATTCACACTCATTTGATTTACAATCAAACTAACTACTTGACAAGCTATCAGAGTGGCTAATACTATTCAGGGGCGATGCCAGGATCATGTAGTAGCTCTCACAATTTTAGAAGAATAACTTTTATAGTTTTTTTTCCTCAAACAGGTTTGTATTTACCATTTGAATAATAGAATTTTCACATGAGGGACAGAGGAAGACAGAGAGAGTGGAGAGGGAGGGAGTCAGGGAGAGAGGAAGGTAGGGAGAGAAGAGAGAGAACTAAGTGCTGAGCGATTATGGTACTTTAAGTTCCAAGGTCCTTCATGCTCCTTGGCTTCCTCTGGCTTAATGACTTAATAAGAATGAGACACAGTTCTACTCCAGTACTTTAATTCATGGTTAGGCAAGTGTTGCGTAATCCATTTTTTCAGTGATTTCCCTTTTCTTCAATGACATTTTCCTATGTTCTCCTTCTGTAAGAATAGACCAGGTGATTGGGCTGATAAGAGGTAATGGGTTGTTTCGTGACAGAAGCTTATGATAACCTTAGCCTCAGAAAGACTTCCTTATGTATGGGAGTCATTGATGAAAATATGTGAAGAAATTACAGAGCTGCTGTGTCTTAGAATGGCAGGTGGAAGCCTGGCATTTTAAAACAGCTTGTTGTGGGCTTCTGAGCATAACTTCTGTGCAGAAATGAAAAGATAAGTGTACGTAGCTCCGTGAGCTGTCAGGGAATTGCTGTGAAGTAAAGCAGAGCTCAAGAGGGTCACCTGAACCAGAGACTGTTTCTCTACTCATTAGTAAATCTGGGATTGTTCTTATCATGGTAGTCTATGATCTTAAATCATCAACTTATCTTCAGAAAATTCTTATAAAACTATTCCCCCCCAACTCCTTAGGATATCATTTTCTGTTTTTCCAAAGGCATTTCTTAGAGTTTAAGTTACCTGGGAAGTCACCCTGTGTTGTGATTGAGCTGTGCAGCATAGCTGAATTTTTCATGTGCTTTCCTCCAGCTGATCCTGCAGAGGTGAATAGAGTGAAGCCAGGAAAAGGGGGGCAGAAAAAGAGGATGGGAAGGCATATGCTGAGCTCAAGGCCACCCCTTCATTTGCAGATCCTGTCAGGGAGAGGTGTTGCCGGAGTTCTTATTCCCTCAGCTGGGCAAGGTGGTGGAGAGCCACTTGCTTGGAGAATGCTCCCGTATCCTTGCCAGGGTAAGAATTCTTTTCTTGTTACCCTGGAAGTATAACAATTCTGTGGCCAATTCAGTCTTTCAACAACAAGAGAGGTGACACTGATACTTGATTGTGCTGGTATCATTATCTCAGGATATGTAAAACCTTGCTAAAAAGACTATTCACTGCTCAAAAATTTTGCCTTTCATAAAGAAAAATTCCTCTGATTGTTCAATCAGTTGTTATTGTAGAAACTTGGAACCTCTTTATGAAATGCAGTATTCCTAAATTAACCATTTTGTCAATATAATTGCAATAGCATTTATTAGAAATCACAATAGCTGTATTATGTATTGATCCTTTATTCCCTGCCATGCAATATTCCCAGTGCCTTTTATGTAATCTTAATCCTTACAATGACCTTTTGAGTAAGGAAGCTGTTATTATTCTTTTATCATCAATGGAGAAGCCGAGGTTCAGAAAGGTGAGGTAACGTTGTTTCACGTGGCTAGAAATCATTCCCTGGTCTGTCCAACTGTCATCTAATCACCAACTCTAACCTCAAGAAACTAACCTTAAATGAAAGATTTTGGAAAACGATTTGGTTGTTTCTGAAATAAGAATATTGTAGAATTTTCTTTCTGAAATTTTAAGGGAAAATGTTCATGTTTGCTATTGATTAAATGTTATATCATCCCAAAATTTAATTGTCATCCTCTATGTTGTGGTAATGAGAGGTGGGGTTCTGGGAAGGTGGTTAGGTTCTAAGGAGGAGTTTTACTCAACAGGAATAGTGCCTTGACTTATAAAAAAGATTCCAAAGAGCTCCTTTGTCTTTTCTGCTACTGGAGGACATAGCAAAAAAATGGCCATCTCTAAGCCAGGAAGTAAGATCTCAGCAGACGTCGAATCTGTCAGTGCCTGGATCTTGGGACTTTCCAGCCTCCAGAACTATGAGAAAGAAACATTTTTAAGTCTTCATATGTGGTATTTT
This sequence comes from Glaucomys volans, assembly GCA_020662805.1. Lineage (NCBI taxonomy): Eukaryota > Metazoa > Chordata > Mammalia > Rodentia > Sciuridae > Glaucomys > Glaucomys volans. The sequence goes on from JAJEJO010000409.1 coordinate 176,019, forward strand.
CATTATAGCATTATGAGCTAAGATAGCACTCATTAATTTTCTTTCTAATGTGCACACATTATTAAGAAGTAAAGACACTGTTCCCAACTCATACTTTTTTAAACAAGAAAATATTGCAGTATTCTCAACCTGGAAAAATAAACTGGCTTTGGATGAGCAAGAATCCAGGTCACCTTTAAAATGCCTCAGTGCTTTTTAGCTATTTTTAAGTTGAGATATTTCTGTACTAATGTAAAGATGTAAGTAGGACGTATCCAATAGCCATAAAAGCTGGGGAAAGCTAACAGTGCTTCTAGAAGAAAACCTCCATTACTACTATTTTGTGTGCTAAAGGACAAGACATATTAAAACACCGCAGTACCAGTTGCAAAGACAAATACTTATTGAGCACTTAATAGGTACCAGGAACTCACTGAATTCTCACGTTAACTCCATGAAGGAGATACCCTCATGTTACAGATGATAAAGCTGAGAGAAAGTGATGTAACTTCCCCAAGGTCATACAAAGCATCAGGATCAGAATGAAAGCCAGGCATCCATCTCTAGAATCACCGTTCTCTATCACTCATTTTCTCACAGACTTCTGTATTTACATGTTAAGGGTCTTATAATGTTTAAATTATGCATTGCATTTGTTTTCTGAAGTCACTTTCAGGGTGACTAAAATTCATACCCGTGGCTCAAATTTCTTTAATTATCCTATCCATTCAGTAGCATTTTCTTAATTTCTTTCAGCACAGAAGTATCATGGTGTTACACTTTTTCAGTTTATTCACTAATTTATTCACTTTTAGTCAATAAATATTTATTGTGTACTGCACATTTCATCCACAATGAATTTTGCTAGGCATTTGGGAGAGTTATAGACTCTGCTACTATATTCAAAAACCACAGCTCACTGGAAGGGATTGATATAATAGAGTCAGGCACAGATAATTACTGTATAGGACAAGGAATCACAGTGAGATAGGAGAGAATTAAGCACTGCAGGAATTCAGGGAGCTCATTTTTATCAGGATAGAGGTCAGAAAAGATTTGTGAAGGGCATGACATTGAGGATATCCTGAAGGACATTTGATATCAGAGATGTTACATTTGGAAGAGACCTTAGAGACATGGTACCTGATCCTCTCATCTTAAAGGGAAGAACACTAGGAACCAGAAAGATGAAATGATCTCCCAAGGTCACACTCTGCCATCTGTAGCCCCCCAGTTCATTTCTAAACCTGAATGCTTGTTAAGTACTTTTTTTTCTCAAATAGTTTTGACAGAATGTCCTGATTCAGTATTAGTTTACCTTATTCACATCTCAAAGATACTGTCAAGAGGCAAATAAAATAAAACAGAATGTTAGCAATTAGTAAAAATCATTAAGGAAAAGTAATGCTGACTAGGCAACTCTGGTGTAGAGTTTGACAGATTTAGTGCCAAGTCAGACTTGGAAGAGGTGAAGAAATAGCAGATGGAGTTTTGTGCTAGTATTGACAGCAGGTGGGAAACAGGTGAAAGCAAACAGATGGGCCCCATAATGTAGAAAGACCACCAGCATCACCTTTTCCAGGGCTTTGTCCTCAAGCAGTAGACGATGCAATTCAGTTCACTGCAAAAATTTTATTGAGCACAAACTATTTGTAAGGTATAATGCTAGAAATAGAAGGGAAATTTAAAAATAAATTGTGCTGAAGCTCAAGAAAAAAAGGACACATAAGACAGTTCCAAAAAGAAAGCACTATCATACAAAAGAATAGAAGTGAATAGTACAAGAGAAACACAAAGTATTCATGGAAAAAGTACCTTTTAAGATGAGTCTGCTGTATGGGGGTCAAGGAGCCAGAAAGCAAAGGGGTCAAGAGAAACAAAAGCTTACAAGCAAGTAAATGTCAGAGAGGATCTGTGTGATTGTGAAAGATACCAGCAGCAAGCACCCAGGTGTCCTGCAAGAGCTGTATAAGAGGGTGGTGGAGGCCCCTGATGTGCTGGAAACAAAGTCACCTAAACCCCTCTCAACTTCCAGTTCATATCTATTAGGAACCAGTTTCTCCATTCTCTTCCAAGTTTCAGACTGAGTAACCTCTAATCTAGAATCTTCTTTAATTTCTTAAACTGCTGTTTCTCACTGCATGGGATGTGTAATACTACAGGAATGCAGCTTTTAGGTGGTGTATAGATATTTATGCTAATAATGACAGAATTTTTGTAGGGTTGCTTTGTATTTACTGCAAGGGATGCCAATTTGTCTTTTTCTAGTGGTAGAAATGTTCTTTCAAGTTATTATCTAAGTGGAAAATATGCACCAAGTTGAAGAAAAATAAGTATTTTCATCGATGTTTGACATTTTCAATTCATGAGAGTTTTGTTCATACTGTAATATAGTTGTGTTTGCTTTCCTATAAAATTCATTCATGAATTTAGTCATTGAACAACTGCTTAAATAGTCCCAGCTGTACATCCTGCTCGAGGTAGTACTGATATGTAGTAAGCACATGAACAAAATTTTTTTACCCTATCAAGTTGACATTCTTATGAAAAGAAACTGACAATAATAATGGAATAATAAATAAGTAAATTATATAGGGTGTTAGTAGTTTGGTAAGTGCCAGAGAAAAGAAAAATGGAGCTGGACAAAGCAGACTGGGAGGTGTATCAGAGAGACAGTCAAGCAGTCCCATTAGGAGGATGCCATTTTATCAAAAATTTCAAAGGCAAGGGAATAAACCATACAACTATCTCAGGGAAGGAATAAGGAATAAGTTCATTGACTAGAACTGGTGTTTCTGCATCCTGAGTTTACACATACCCAACTCCAGTAGGAGAGGAACACGTTAGGAAAAAAGCTTGGGTATCAAGGTGACATCGCCAATACCAGGGGACGCAGAAATGCATTTGTTTATTATTTTGGTTGGGGGAAGCAGTATGTCCTATTTGAGGCACAATTTGAAAGGCTAAAAATCCACAGAGGAGCCCTGCAAGCCAATCTACTGTGAACATTGTTTGGGGTTTGAAAAAGTAGATTTCAGAGTCAGTTTTATAATATTTGACTGTGACACAGCAAGAGATAGGTAAACAGAACATTGGAAGTTCCTTAGAAAGAGGTAGGCAGTAAAATACACAATACGTTATAAACACATGTATCTTTCAAGGAGATTTCCAGGAGAGACAGCACACAGTGCTGGTTACAGCTCAGCTCTCTGAGCTGACTCCTCTCTGAAGCACCACACCAGGGACAGCATCACTGGGCTCAGAAGCTTCAATGGGACAATGTTCATAAAGGTGCCTGCCACAGAGTTAAGCCCTCAGTAAATGCAGGCTATTGTTATTTAAAGTATAAAATAAATAGATAATATGGTTCCTTAAAATAATAGCAAATGACCTGATTTTATGGTTATTTAAAAATATGGAAAATTTGAGCATTTTTATTTTGATATTAGAAATGGAAGAAAAAATAATCAGCTAAATAAGAGCTTTCAGGCTTAAAGAGCTGCTTCTTGTTTTTGCAATTACAGAATTTTAATGTGACCAGTCATATTTTATTCTTTTGTTCAGCGGTTCTTACCATTTTTAAAATTAAAAAAAATATTTTAATGTAAATTATGGCTAAAAACCGCAGAAAATACATATAAATATCCTAAAAATTATCCAAAATTTAGAAATAAATGAAAAAGACAATAGTAACATATCCAAGTTTTGCTATGGTGTCTGAGAGTCCAAGAAACATCTGATTCTTGGATGTAGCTTTGTGTGACTTATATTCACTATAGATTAGGGCCCTCCCAGACTCCTTGAAGTTATACCTTAATTTATAGAAAACTGATGGAATATAAATTATTTTTGTCTATTAGGATGCAAATGATTTCTCTCCCAAAGGTTGTGTAACACACAAACCAGTTTTTAATCTATTTCAATAATCATATTCCAGCATTCTTTCTTTAGTTTTTTTATAGCTTTCTTATATCCTTATTTGTACTATTTTTACCATTTTGCTGGTTTCCTAATTAATAAATAAATTTTCCCACACTATGCTTATTGTATATTTATATGAATTACATCTGTAACTTCTAAAAATAATGTTTTAATATACAATGTATCTGTTAGGGTTTACACAAAACCATCTCTACATTATTTTTGTGTTTATTAATTATATGTAAAATATATACACGTTTTATACACATATATTTCTACGTAAATACATATATTTATATGTACAAATTAAATAATTTAAAATCATAGGTATTTGATCTAATAGTATAGTGGAAGCTGGTGAAGAAGTCTTAGTAAGGATGTAAGCTATTGTTTCTGCCTCTGGCACTGCACCTGAAGTCCAAAGAGAGCTGATGAAAGAGAAACTGGTGCCTTCCATCATGGAGCTAAATATGCATCCAGTCCAGGATTCAGGGAAGCCGCTCCAGCAGGAGGATCTGGCAGGAGCCCAGTTACTGCTCCATGCCAACAAGGTGAGCCTGCAGATGAATGGCAACATGCATGAGTTCCGACAGTGCCCAGCACCCTGCACCCTCTCAGCATTAAAAAAAATAATTTTAAAAAGCTACTGTTCCATTTCTACTTTCTAAATGTTGCGCAAAATAACACTCGAAACCCAAACTATCCTGGTAATTTGAGGGCAAAAGAGTTCTGGAAAACAGTTCCAACATAGCCAATTGGTACAGCACATATCTATCGCAAGACTTGGTGAGAAATGTGGAATTCAGAGACCACCCCTGAAAGCCCATTCATGGATAGTATATGGGTTTATGATCACTGGATTATTAAAATCTCTTTCTCTAGTTGATCATGATAATAGGAATGGCATCCATGGGAAGAAAACATTACTGTCTCAATTTACTGGCTGATGGGTATCAATGAGCTCCAACAGCTGAAAAATTTTGTCTAATTTTTGTTGCTTTACTCATTTTTCTTTATTGCAGAGTAAGTGTTTTAAGAAGACTGTCAGTCTTCTCTAGCTAGTGAGGGGTCACATTCTTGACAGTGCTTTCTTTTTTCTTTTTGGTACTGGGGATTGAACTCAGGGGTGTGCTTAACCACTGAGCTACATCTCCAGCCCTTTATTTTATTTTATTTTATTTTATTTTATTTTATTTTATTTTATTTTTGTTTTTATATAGGGTCTTTCTAAGTTGCTTAGGGCCTTGCTAAATTGATGAGGCTTGTCTTGAACTTGCAATCCTCCTGCCTCAGCCTCCCAAGTTGCTGGGATGACAGGCGTGTGCCGTCACGTCCAGCTTTTTTTTTTCAAATGTGTGTTTTGTTTTCCAATTTTTTGAGCAAATGTATTTCTTATTAGAGATTTATTATATATGTAATTGACTTTAGTGAGTAAAAAGAGCAATCGATTGAAATATGACATCAGAACAAAAAGATATTTAAGTTTATAAAAATATTTTTGTTCAAACCCTATGTCCATGGAGAAAATAATTCTTACAACACAGATATTTAGTTAGAAAGAAAACAAGAGATTTTAGGTTCTGTCATTATGAAGTAAAGAAAAAAGTTGTATTCATGTATCTTATCTGTAAAATTATATATGTAATTTCTTAATTTTCATAGAAGATGACTTAATTTTAGTTATTCATCTTGCAGACTTCTGCATAACATAGTGTACAACAATAGGCAATACTCAATATATACTTGCAGTGTGAAAAAGTATGGAACAAAGAAATAAAAAATGAAAAACCTACAATGCTTTGTCTGTTTAGCAGTCCTCTAATTTCTAATAGCAGTTGGCATATCTATTCCAAAAGCACATTCTCTAAATTGAGATATAGCCTTGTTTAAAACACAAGGTAGCACACACTGTTGATTCTGTGAGATGTAGTACAACTGGGTCCCTGTGATCGGCCTATCTGATTTCACAAATGACCTGGTATCTAGACATTCTGGTCCATCTTTGAAACTTTTCTAACTTTGGGAAGCCACAATCATATTCTTGCCATCCCTGAAGGTTTCTGCTGCACCTGAGAGCTACTGTTCATTGCCTCCTCCTTCATTCGCTCGTAGTTCTCTCCATGAAGAATGGTAGACCCCTACCCTGAGAACCAACCAGGCCCCTCAGCATAAGAGCCCATGGATATCTGCTAATCCATTTTCTGCTTTCCCATATTAAAAGAATTTGCCACAACACACTCACACACCAGTTTATCTTTTACCTTCCTCTAAAATATCCTCATATTATCCCTATGGGTCAATCTCAAGATTTCTATATAGGTCTATGCAGAAGAATCCAGACAAAATCAGTCCTACAAACCTGGGAAGGAGGTAAACATTTGTGCTGGGCACTTTGCCCTTCCTCTATCTCATTTTCTGTTTTCTTGTTGTTAGTGGTAGTTTATTTTTTTATTTTCTGTGCTGGGGATCAAGTCCATGACCTCAAACATGCTGGACAAGTGCTGTACACTGAGCAATGCTCCCAGCCCCAAGAGTAAGTTTTCATAGCTCCAAAGAAAGATGCAATGGAAAATGAGATAGAGGAGGGTTGGGGGTGGCAGTATAGCTCAGTGTACAGCACTTGCCCAGCATGCAAAAGGCCCTAGGTTCAATCCTCAACATCTGGGTGGAAAACCACCCCTGCACATGCACGCATCCTCATTCTCAATTGGGTAGTTTCTTCTTAATATGTGTATATTTGACGATGCCCCCTCCTACACACGCACACACACATGGATACACACTTACCTTCAGTGCTTCCCAGTTTTCTTAAAAGCCAACCCCTAAGCTGTCCTCCCTGCCTCTGCATACTCTTGTCCCAGCCTCCTGCCTCTCTCTTCCCCTGTGGTTTCTGCCATCCATCCACACTGCCATCTTTCATTTCCTGGAAGGGGCCATGCTCTCTCCTGCCAAGATGAAGACCTTGGAAAATACTGCTCTTTTAAAATTTATTTTTTTATTGTGGCAAAATACACATAACCTACAATTCAACACTTTAATCACTTTTAAGTGGACCACTCAGTGACATTTCAGTACATGTAGTGTTGCATAACCACCACCACTATCAAGGTCCAGAACATGTCCATCCTCTCCCAAGGAAATCCACACCTATTAACAGTCATTCCTCAATCCCTCTACCACCAGACCCTGGCAACCCCTGCTCTGATTTCTGTCTATGGATTTACCTATTATAGACATGACATGTAAGTGAAATCATGCAATATATGGTCTTTTATGTCTGACTTCTTTCACTTAGCAAAATGTCTACAAGGTTCACCCATATTGTAGCATTTACCAATGCTCTGTTCCTTTTTATGGTTAAATACTATTCTTTTTATGAATAGTGAACATACTGTTATTTTGTGCAGAATGATTTTTTGTCCTTCAGTTCAGCTATCACTTCCTCCTAGAACTTCCCAGACACCCAGACTAGATGAAGTCCTAAGCTTTTTAAGCTCAGTTTTGCTGCTGCATGGCTCTTATCTTGGCATTCGAATGCTCAGTTAGGAATTATTTGATTAATGACTGTCTCCCCAACTAGACTCCAAGATCCATGAACAAGAAATCAAGCCTGTACCAGTTCCATATTGAATCCCCAATAGCTACTAGAGGACCTGGTACATAAATAATCTTTTGCCAAATAAATATTGTTGAAATTCTTTCCTACTAAAGAGTAAATAATTGGCAGACTCCTAATGTTTTTTCATTCCAAATGGTATTTTGAGTTTGAGAAGAAATAGTGCTGTCACAGAGAAATTCCATGGGGGAATTTCCCTGGCAAAGAATAAAGGCAGAGTTGTTTGCGGGGAGAGACTTCTTCCTGTGCCTATTCCACCTGTAAGTTCAGCTCTCTGAGTCACCATTTGCTTTAGGTTCTGCCTTCCTTTTTTTCTAGACTGAAAATAGACAAATTTGGTTCCATTAACATCCTTATCTCATCCCTAGAAAAGTAGTGCTCTGCTGTAACTAATTATCTCTCTCATCCATCTTGTCTCTCCAATATTTATAACATAAGCCTGATAGAAATTTGATTGGTTTCTATGATGCATGCAGCTGAAGGAACTTTTCCTCTGTTAATGGGTTTGTAATTATGTGTTGGAATGGAACCTTCCTTAACTCAATGGTGCTGTCTTTTCTTAATCTTTTCCTGATATTTGTAATGGGCTTAAAACTAGTATGTCCTCTATCCTGCCCTTATTTTACCTTGTACATAAACCATCTCCTTTGTGCAAGCGTTTGCAGTCTACACAATGCTGTCCTGTCTCCGAGTAATTATATTTGGAAAGCTGCCAGTCATTATCTCTTAATACGATGGCAAATTCTTCTGTAGTATTTACAGACAGATGACAATTAAATTGAGGCCCCAATAGAGTAAGAGCACAATTTAACAAATTTTCTTGGTGGCAGCATTTTTATATAAATTTTGCATAATTACTCATGAGAAAAATTTCCTCCAGAATGATAGTTTTTTTCTACAAATGAGCTGCTTGAAATTTTTCTCAATGAGGCATCAGATTGATAGTTGTGCCAAATAAGCTATTGTTCGCATGTGGAATCACTATTATCTCAGTTTTTGCTTGTTGTCTAATTTATTATGTCAACCCAATGAAAACTGAAATTTTTGTTGTCCCAGGTATAGCTAAAGTCCTCAAATGGTTCTTTTCTAGATGGGTCAGGATATTAGATTTGGACTAAATTAATGACTATTCTCTGAAGGCTGTGCTGTGAAGATAAAATGGCTAAATATCAGTGTATATCAAGGAACCTAAAAGAAAAAAATTAAAGTGGATCCTCAGCCCTAAGGATTTTCAATAGCTCATGAAGTAAATCAAAGAGGAATTATTTAGACAAAGAGGGAAAATGGAAAACCAGAGGCAAACATTGACAATTTAGATCTAAGTATTTAAGACGAACTCAGATCTTGATCTAGTTGGCTTAGTAATTGATTTCCAAAGGATTGGCTATTGGAGTCTGATGTGGTATATTTTAGAAAAACATACAAAATCTTGATTGCTCCAATCATAATTTGGCATCTCACAAAGTTTATCCTTGTGTGGGTGGGAATTGAATGTACTCATCAGGTTAACATGATAGTCCTCTCAACTTGGATCTTTTTCTTTTTTCTCAGCTTTTTTTAGGGTGTGGGGCAACATTTTTCTTGTTTTATACATTTAAAATTGCTCTGGTTGTATACATCTTTGTGATGCTTAAAAAAGAAGGGTATACACAAACTGGATTGACTTTGGAATGTAGACCCAATTAAGTATTTGAGTTTGCAACATTCAGAGATTCCAAGCCAAGACCTAAGCAGTGGTAAACTCACCAAGGCAAAAGCCAAACCATAAGCACCCCTGTTCCTAATGGTAACTGGCCAGCCAACTCTGCCAACCAAGTGCCCATCTCTCTTACTGTAGGTAGGTCTTCTTTGATTTTTTTCAACTATCTTCTCTCTCTCTCTGGTTCCTCTAAGTAGATGAAGAGACCTAATAGGGAACACACACACACACACACACACAAACAGTGGTCTTTGAAATTCAAGGATTCCAAGTTGGAATATTCTTTCCACTAGGGTTAAATAACATTAGACAAATCATTAGGCAAATAACATTCTTTTTTAAATTTCAATCTCTTCATATCTTTAAATGAAAATGCTACCTATCTAGTGGTTTGTTTTGACTATCTAATTAAATCTGTTTTTAAACTATCAGCCTAATGTGGGAATACTTTAGTAGCCCTCAATAATACATCTGCTTGGACTTCATCTGATTCTTAAGAAGAAAATAGGTTCACTTAATCTTTCATCTAGAAAGTTATGATTATGGAATTAGAGTCACAGAATACAACTGATACTTTTCCTGAAAAAAAAAAAACACCCACAAATGGGCAACTGGCTTGGTCAATGGATATCCGGATATCCCCTCATGTGTGGAGTGAGGGAGTTTTGAGTTATCTATGGTGTTGCAGCCTAGACATGTATAAAAGCAGTCACAGAGTTTAGGCATGCACCAACCATCTCCTACCACTCTGAGTATGTGAGAAGAATGCAGAAAAACAAATATACTGGAAAAAGTCACATTCAATTCTGAAATGTGGATTTTGGATAATGTATGTCATCGATTTCATATTCTGGTCTCTTAATATCCAGTCTTCCTGGTTCTATTTCCTGAATCACCAATTAACAGATCAACATCCTAAGATGCCTGTTTTTCAGGCCTTGGCAGGCATATGATAGGTTTTAAGCCTTTTCATAACATGTAAGCCCATTCCTGGGAAGGAATCATTCATTTCCATCTACTGTAATGGGATAACCCATGAAAGGATCTATTTAAAACTGCACATCAGAAAAGAAGCTTTCATTTACTCAAAGCGCCTTTTCATGTGGGCATGTTGTTTTTTTTCCTTGAAGGTGTGGTGTTCTTCAGTGTTGATGTTGGAAGATTCCACAAATGAGGTCTGTGGCCTTTATAATTATGGATGATTTTGGTATAAACCAATGGGCATATTCCAGCTAAATCTGCCTCACAGAAATCTGTCTCCAGCCAAATGACCAATTTAAAGGTCAATGGAAATGCTGACATTATGAAGCAATAGCAGGTGAAGGAAGACATTCAACAGTAGTGGAAGGACTGGTGGAAAATGAATCAAAACGTTGTTAATACACTGTTCCTTGTCTTCTTCCCAGAAAGGATTTCTTGGACTTCTTCCTTTTACATTCCAGTGGTTTTATTGTCTCATATTGTCCAGGAGCGAAAAAAATGGTGGTTTTTCTATGTGAACAGATCCTTAGAATTGGGGGTTTTAAATTCCTTAATTGGGGCTCTAGGGAGCTTGCAAGGAAGAACACCAGACTCCCTCATTATCTTAATGGCTTCCCGGAGCTGCTGGGCCTGGGCCTTATTATAACGTGGAGTCTCTCTGGGGACTGTGCAGGTGCCTATTTGTAGTTCAGGTGGACAGTGAAGAAGTGCTGCCTTGAGTGGTCCCCAAAGCCTAGCACTGACTAAAACTCCCTCTGCACACAGAGTTTGGTCCACTAATAAAAGCAGCGGAGCACATGGACAAAATCAAACCACAAAACAATGGATTATACCTATGAATGTAGGGGATGATACGAGATGATGATCCTAAGCTAGCTAATAAAGACAAAATGCACTGTCATTCAAACCCTTGCACCTGCTCAGAGGCCACTAGGACCTCCCCCACATTTCATATTGCTGCTATTTTGATCTGTAAGTTTTATAACTCCCTATTTCTGTGTGGGGTGATTCCTTGTGGAATCGATGAGTGTTTGTGTGCAGGCATGCTCTTGAGCATGTATGTTTTTCTATCATCTATCATCTTTTTATATATTCAGTAAAGATTCCAAAGCAATTCTCTTGTGCATATTCTCCTGGATCTTCCAATCTGAACTCATTCCCTCTCAAATATTCCTTTCTCCTTGGGAGCCTGGTTTCAAGATAGGACACTGTCATTAACTTACCATGTTTGCCTTATTCCGCATTCACTGTCCCACTCCTGATCACCTAATCTGCCCAAGGAAATATCACTTTACCCAGTTCATATTCTTAGAGCATTTATCATTGACTTATGCATGATTTTTTGCTGGAATTTTTTGTCTCTTTCCACTAGAACATAAACTCCAGGAAAAGGGCCCTTCCCTGTGTTATTTCCTGCCTTGAACCTAGTATAATGCTCTGAGCATGGTAGTCATTCAACAAAAGTTTATTAAATAAATGGATAAATTAACTATTCCATTGATTCCATCACATCAATATCTTGCAAATCACTTTTTTTTTTTTAAATCCCTGCTGCTACCACCCAAGTTAGAGCCAGTATAATTTCTCTTATCAGTGACTGCCATTGCCTCCCAGCAACTCTAATTGCTTTCACTCTCACTCCTCTAAATCATTATCTCCCTAGCAGCCTGGGGTCTTTCAACACTGCAAATTGGCTCCTGTCATTGGTCGGCTTAAAATTCCTGAATAGCTCCTCATCACAGTGTGCTTTGCAAACTTTTCCACAAGGGTTTACCCTAATGGCAGAGGAGAAAGCAGACCCAGAGATACAGCCTGAAGTTGCCCACCACCACAGGCACAAAATATCTTAAATTACACGATTTATCTTACAAATTTTGCACTCTACTCCTGTAGGAATAAATATTTTAAATTACTCACCACTTCGCAAAAGCAATGCTCCAGGAAGACATCGCTTGTTTATCCTGTGGTTTGGGGGAGTTGGCTACTGCAGGATATCAAAGTCTGAGAAATGCAAAAGCAGATCAAAGTCAGATAGATTAATTTGGTTCACAGGCCTTTTTAAACTCTCTGGTTCCTGTTTATCTCTTTCTCCTCACTTCTCACCTCTTTCTCATATGCACTTCCCTAACCAGCTCCTATCAACCTCACATCACCCTCATATGATTATCATATAAGATATGTATCACCTCCTATTACCCTCACCTTCAGAACTGATTTTGGTCCCCCTTCTCTGTTCTCCTCAAGACCCTGTGCATTGTCTGTCTGTAAATTACCAATCTTTATTGTTCACTTCTGTCTTCAGCGCTAATGTATAAACTCTGAAAAAAGGATACACACCTTATTCATTGTAACCCAGGCCTACCCTGTGCCTGGCATATGTCAGGCATTCAACAAACATCTACTGAAAAAAATAATGAATGAATGGGCTACCCATTGTTCTAAGTAACTGCTCATTTAAAGCTTTAAGGATTCTGATATCTGGGAATAATTAATATTCTATTTTAGTAAACTCCACCCATCTTTTTCTCCTTCCTTCTCAATATATACATATGAGAAGAGAAATCCATTTAGGATTGAACTTGCTGACCAAAACCAAAACTATCCTAATGCCTGGGACCAAAGCAGTCATCTGAATTTACTAAGAAATTTCAAGATAACATCCTTCTGGATCTAGAAAGCACCTGGAATTCAAATGCAACCTACAAAGTCTTTGAAGTTTAGCCTGTAAACACAGGACTACATTGACATAGAGGAGAGTAACACATCTAGCCATATTATCTCTTCTGTTCCTAACATTTACTATAAAATGTTATCATTGGGACTGTAAACTCTGATTAGGTGGACTTTTGGGTATGATCTGATGAGTTACTTCTAGGGTTCAATATTCTACTTTAAAAAAAAAGAAAAAGCAACGCTTTCCATTATAGTACTGCTAATGGGACCTCTATGACTTCAAAGTGTCTTAGAATTATTTTGGCTCAAACCAAATATCCTCCGCATTTTATGTAGTTATTGGTGGTTCTGCATGAGAGATGCTCTACAGGAAAATTCTGCATATGGAATCTTTTATTATAAAGCCTGAATGGGGAACAGAGGGGAAACAAGGAGAAAAAGGAAGCAACAGAAAGAGCTCTGGCCCCACGGCCATCCGTACACACCTGATGATGTTCAGTAGTTGGCAGAGGACTGAAGTTAAGCAGCTGTGGGTCCCGACCTCTGCAAGCTCGTAGTCACCAACCAACCCTGACTCAAACAGTGACTTAACACCACTTGGCTAGTTACACAAATATTGAACAACAACCAGAATCAGTTTCTTTACCATAAAAATGCAAGCAAATAAAATATAGACTATCAATTGAGATACCTCCTTTATATACAGCTAACGATGGAATCTTCATGAATTATTCTGCCCCTCATTGGTTTAGAGGATGTCCTTTTTAATGCCTGTGCTAGGATTTTGGGGGGATATTTAACACTTAAGATTCGTTATTGAGGATATTCATTAATTTTGTCATAGGGTTTCTAGTCAGTACGGCTTAAAAAGGGGATTGCATAATTAATGGATCATAATGAGTTGTGTATCACTGCTGTTGGTAAAGGTTGAAGCAGTCTATTGTATTATCATTACACAGACTGGTTTGCAAGCATTTCCTCTCGAGATTTTCAAAGGCAGCCACCACAGGGTCATGGCCATTCCCTTGGTCACCACTGCCCCTTTCCCCCACACACAGGTCTTTTCTTCCAACCTCTGTCTTATAGGGATAAGACTGGGATATGGGCTTCTCCTTGTCATAGCCAGAACATCTTTGTATGTTACATCTTCACATAAATTTTTAGAGTGTCCTACAACTGAAAAAAGTTTTGGAAAACTACCTTTAACAAACATAAAGTAGGTAGGTAGACAAATGGGTAAGTAGACTGATTGACAGATAGTATATAATATACATAGAATACTGTATTCTACAAAAACTACTGCTTTTGGCCATAAGAATTTGTGAATTTAGGTTCCTTGTCCTTCACCAACAATCAAATATATTAAAAATGTTCCTTCCTACTTAAAAAAGAAGGGAAAAAATAATAATAGCTCCCCAATACACAGTATCTATTCCTCTAAATTAGAGAGTCTGATTTAATTAAACATTGAATGTGTGTGTGTATGTTTCGGATGAACGAGGCTGAAGTCTTTTGTTTGTATCAATACAAGTGATTTTCATTAATTTATTTTGTGGAGGAAATTAAAACCTGTGACCATGACATGTAAAGTTGAAGAAATTAAATGCAAATGAATCCAGCATTGATGTGGCCTTTTCTCAAGAGCGCATTATTACCTGACACCCAATGTTGAGAATCCATTTTCCAAACACCCTGATTGACAGACAAGGAAACACAGTAGCAGTGAGCTGGCTGCTCACTTAACAGCAGGGCTCTGAACACAAGTAAAATTGATAGAATCCACTGCTCCATTTTCTGCTTTCTGGAGAGAAGATAATCCCCTGCCTTGTCATTGCCACATATTAATTTTCTGTAACTGTGAAATGCAATTCCCATAATCTAAGATGCCCCAAACTCCAGTTATTGACGAGGTTATACAGGATTCAAAGCCAGACATCTGGAGCAGACCCTGAGGTCACTCTCCACAGATCACTGCTGACCCCTCACCACTCACAATCCTGCCAAGTCCATCTCCAAGGAGAGCTGATTTTTTTATCTGTAAATGTTATAGCAAAGGTATATAACAATTTATCCCTTTAATTTTAAGTGATACTGGAACACATTTTTATACATGTTTGTCATTATTGTCTTTCTCTTAAAATATATGAATACTTTCATTGAAAGGATTTAAGAATTAAATCCTTTATGAATATGGATTGTATATTAATTCCCAAAGATTTCTTTTATTTTAAATTTCTTTCTTTCTAACATGTCTTTCTTTTTCTTAGCTAAACCATCAAATGAGTCTCCAGTTATTTTACATTTTGCTAGTAAGTGGTTCTTGTAATTAATAACCTTATCTTTCTATGTATGAGAACAAATTTAATGCATTTTAATAAGGAGGTTAGAAGGACAAGGAAATGTAGTATTGCCATGTTGATTCTGATAAGACTAGAAATAAACTGGTTGACCAAAAACTACATATAATAAATAGTATCCATGTGCACAGATTTTTTATTCCTCTTGATATTGGGACTTCAATATTTCTTATAAACATATTTCCAAATAGTGAAACGATATGGAGTTCTTGGACAAGCAAATCTTGCAGGATAACATGATGGTTTAAAAGTCACTTTATCTTTACATCTGATTCTAATCTTGTTTGTGGTTTTCAGCTGACCAACCTATAGGACTGAGAATTGGAAGACCATCTCTGCCAAACATTTGCTCTTGACTCTATAAGACATTTCGATTGCTATTTTCTTATTTATACATGGGAGTAGAGGAGTGGGGAGGGGATACCCCCAAGATCTCTAAAATCTCTTCCAGATCCATTATTCTATAATTGCAGCTAACTCATTTGTGGAAAAAAACAAAACAAAAAGGAAGGGGGCTGGGGTTTTGTTTTGTTTTGTTTTGAAATCCTGCTTTAAGGCTTTTAAAGTTCAAGAATGTGAAAAACCAGATCTCCATTTATCTATGGCTATGTTGTTGTATATCCACAATGAAGGTTGAAGAGAGCCCATGCCTTTTGAATTAGTCAAGTCTCTGAGATCAGGCTGGGGTGCATAAGGGAAAGAGCTCTGTGAGGAGCAGCAGAGTGGCCTCTCTCCTAATTTCCTGCACACACTGATCTTGTGATATGGGTGTATCAGTCATTTTGTTCTGCCTTGAGGAAAACTGTTGCCCAGAGTTGTAAGTAGTCCTGGGCAGGGTCATACAGGGTCACACAGGGAAGGCTGACCAAAAATCTTGATCTTCCAGGTGATGATGATGATTCTTAGAAATCTTGCTTTCAGCATCCTCCAAACTGTTTTCTTCAAGTCAAGGGCAGAAATGAATGAGAATGAACACCCTATATTCTTCAGGTCTATCGGCCAACAGGGAGTGCATAGCTCAGTGGGTGTCAGAATATCTTCTCCATGAGCTGGTAAGCTTTCAGACGGAAAGGGACCTGGTTTATTGGATGGCAGTGGAAGTACTCCCTATTCTTCCAGTCTTATGTCTGAATTCTTTCCTCTTTCACTGTATCCCTCATGTTTCATTTGTATTATTGACTGTTTTCACTTACCCTTCAGGGCAGGGGAAAGATATGCAATTTTTATAACCTTCTACTGTACCCAGTGCTGTGCTGGGCTCGCCAATATTTCCAATTCTGTGGCTCTGCAGGCACTCAATAATGCCTCAGTTTGTGAATCACCTGGGCTGACTCCAGAAAAATAAGTTTTGATTCAGCATCCTTTGATCAACTCCTTAGTCTCACACTTGTATTCCTTATCATCCCCTGCCCCCCTGCCAACTCCCATGCTCCACTAATTCCTCAGGGTCCTAGTCATCTAAAGCAAAGGTCAAGGCCTGGGACTGTGGGCTTTAATTATGGTGTAAAGACAATGCCTCCACTTTGGCAGTCTACCTAATTAATGATGTTCTTGCTGGAAGGTTTAAGCAGGTAACCAAAAGGGGGTCTTAGAGCTTTTAAATCCATCTTCAAAAACACCTTAAACCACTTCCCCTCCAGTGCTCGTCTTCTTTATCAAACGGCAAACTTTTTCCATTCCATAATATTAAATATTTTTGAGTTTCTATTTTGTACCACACAACATGGGTGACTGTTATACTAAGGAAGGAAAACAAAGCATTTATTGAAATACGTTGTTCACCATAGTAAATTCTAATGATCAAATCAGATCAATGGATTTTTTTTCCCTGAGAATTTAGTCACAGCTTCAAAAAATATCATTATCTTTAAGGGTTTATTGTAAAAGGATTTCAACTGTGTTTATAAGGTTGTTTTCCTTCACTCTCCTGTGGCAGTTTTGAATTTTAAATTTTGCAGGCATTTCTCTTTCTCCGTGCTCAGCAAGTTAAGATAGCATCATCATTGATTTCTGCCTCAAGTTAGAGCAAACATATTTATTTCTCCTTTTTTTCCCAAAGAAATAAAATCTTTATGTGCTGTGCACGTGGGTTAGGGGAAGTCACAATGCGCGATTGTTCCAGCTCTTGGTGCTCTTCCTGCAGAGGTGCGGACGTTATTCTTTCAAGCACTGCCCTCTAGTGGCGAAATAAATATTAGCGCTTTCCAGATCTAGCGTTGCTCTTCAAGTGTAAGCACTGGGCAAGTAAGTGCCTTTCCTAAGCCTGTCCACGGGGGTTTTCCTGGGAGGATACTGACCCTTTTAACCATGTGAATTAGAGTAACTCTTATTAAAATTCCTGACAGTACATGTACCTTGATATAGCAATGTGAAGTCATCAGAATCCACCAAATACACTAAAGAAGAGGGTTTGCCGTGAAGTGTAAATCCCATAAGCATTAGGCTAAGATGCAACACAATAAAAAGGGCACAATTTCTTTTTTTTTAAAAAATCAGCATTTCAAAGGAAGTGCCATCATTTGGGTAAGCTGGCTATTCTGAAATTACTTGCTATGTGTAGCAAACTCATGAATTTCTTTGCATCCATTTGTGTCAAGTCTGGCTAGCTACTTAATAGGATAGTTCTGACTATTCCCATTTTCCGAATTATTATCTCTTCATTTTATTTAGCGCAATGCTTGCTTGAAATTATGAATGAATTTTCAACAGGATCCATTGGTTAAGATTTTGGGGTTCTAGATTCAGACAGACCTGTATTTACCATTCATTATTCAGTTTTCTAAATTTTAGTTTCCTTCACCGAAACGTGGGAATCACAATACTACTGTCCTCAAAGAATTCAGTCATGAACCTACAAAATGATGCTTGAAAAATACTTAGCATAGTTTTCTGGCTCCTTAAGAACACTGAATAAATATTAGGGATTCTCCTAAATATTTTCTGTAGTTTTTTTGACACGGACTTTCGAAAGCTCTCTGTTCCTCGTACCAAGCCCCAGATGATGATTTTTCCAACAAAGCAAGTGGGATATTATTTAATATTCATTCCAGAGTTCACTTTAACTAGATGTTTTTACTGC
Organism: Glaucomys volans; assembly: GCA_020662805.1. Classification (NCBI taxonomy): domain Eukaryota; kingdom Metazoa; phylum Chordata; class Mammalia; order Rodentia; family Sciuridae; genus Glaucomys; species Glaucomys volans. Next base: position 194,324 of record JAJEJO010000409.1, read on the forward strand.
ATGTAAAAACGTCTTCAGCCCTTGTGCGTGCTCAGCTGAATCTGTGCTTCTGACTCTCCATTGAATTTTTGTGTTTGACACCTCCTTAGGGGACAGTTTCATATCAGGTGTCATTTCATGTTAAGAAGCCAAATTTTGTGGCTGCTTAAATACACTCAAGAGCACGAACACAGCCAAACTGACTGTGTCCGTTGTCAGTTCCCAAAATAGTGATCTGACCTCTGTGCCCAAAGGAGCATAAGCCACAGACTTGTAAGCAGGCAAACTCCTGGGAAGCCAAGTTTGGGAGATAATCTGTGAAATATTCATTCTTTTCATTGCTTCGTAGATTATGTCTAAATCCTTCAAGGTAATAAAATACTTTGCTGCACGGCACATCTCTATCATAAGCGGGTTCCATCCTTCCATAAACCAGGCTAATTGCAGAGCTGGGAATGTTTCTGCAAGATGGCAGTGGCTGATGGAAGCTTTGGCACCACCAAGCCCTGAGGATCCTCCCCTCTGCTTTCCCCTGAAAGGTGCCCTTGAGTCTTCATTCTTGCTCAGTGTCCTGTGAAAGGAGCTGAAGCTGCTGCCACCTGATCCCAGTTTTTCATGACTGCCCGTCTCTGGCCTGTCAGTTGACGCTTTCCTGCCTTTCCCTTATAAACAAATCTCAGAGCTCCCTGTGGTGGGGGAGGGGTTATGAGCAGGGGTCAAAAATCAGCAGAGGAATTTCGTGACTATTTTGCAGAAGCAAACATAGTACAGCTTCTCCAAAGATAGGAGAAGGGCTTCCGTCACGGGAGGGGAGAATCCTGGGTGGAAAACAATAGAAAGGACAAAAGGAGACAAAGGACCTACAAGTGTCTTTCATGACTAACATCCTGGCACAATTTGGGGAAATGTCAGAGTTAACTATTGCACTTATTACAGCTAATGAACTCCACAGAAAATGGAAAACTAAGCCAGGTGCAGTGGCGCACGCCTGTAATCCTAGCACTTGGGAGTCTGAGGCAGGAGGATCGTGAGTTCAAAACCAGCCTCAGCAACTTAGCGAGGCCCTAAGCAACTCAGTGAGACCCTGTCTCTAAATAAAATACAAAATAGGACTGGGGATGTGGCTCAGTGGTGGAGTGCCCCTGGGTTCAATCCCCAGTACTAAAAAAAAGAAGATGGAAAACTAAGAGGTGTCAATAAATTGAGTGAATTGTTGTGAAAAAACTAAGGACTTCATGTCCTCTGGTGGGCAGATATCACATTCATGGAAAATGAACTCCTATTATCACATACGTTTTTATTTTAAAAAATAAAGTGAGAATAGGCTGCTGGGCTTCCTTCAAGGAAATCGTTGGACTAGTTCAGACTGTTCACAGAGAGTCATTTCTGCTCCTTGGACATTGTGGATAGGAGTATTCTAGTACAAAAATGCACCCTAAGTCATGTAGTTGGTATTGTTTTCTATAGATTCAAGATAATCATGAAGACAAAGGGCTGGTTTTCTAGATTTCACTAGACTTCTCTAAAAAGGAAGGTTAATATTAGTGGTGATTCTGATAATGTTTTTTCAGAAAGTGACAAATTGTTTTTTGACAAAACATTGAACCTCCTTTCTCATTATTTAGATTTCCACTAGCATTATTTCCCTCATATCCATAGCTTATAAGTAATTGGTCATACCACAAGTGTTTTCTCAAAGGTATTTTCAGCGCTAAAAATCAAGTGAGTATTTTTGTTAGAGTAGATCAGTAGAAAGAAGAATTCTCCTTTAAAATACATCTCTTGAAGGAAGACAGAGGGATGGTGAGTAATGTTGAATTATTTACCCAAATGCCATTTCATGCTTTGAGTCTGTTAAGAAATGCAAGAGGTGAACAAGAGCTAGATGCCTGCGAGTCCAAACAACGCCCAAAGTTTAACAAGTAACATGTCTATGCCTTGTGAACCCCATCGTCTCCCCGAGGATAGATGCAGAGAGGAGGCGGTGAACTACAAGTCTCATAACTACACTTTGGCTCTTGGGGCAGCTTCTTATCAGATCACATCCTGTCTAAGCAAGAGCATGAAAGATTTGGGCATCCAGAGTCACACAGCAGAGGACCCCAGGCACATGCAGCATGGCCCTAGAACTGACAGCTAATGTCCTTTTGCTGGTATCTTCTTACACTGGCCTTTGGGATATTTTAATAAAACAAGCACGGGATTTCACTGAATTTGGAGGGTTCCTGTGATTTATTTCTTCTGGTTCTTCTGAGGTTGCATGAAACTTTGGCTACAAGATATATAGTGGCTGTCAGGTTTTAAAGACCCATTAAAATGCATCTACAGAAGGGAATCTAAGACACACACCTCAGGAGTCAACTTTTGATAGTTGCAGTATTCACTCAACAAATATTTACTGCATGCCTACTGCCTGCTAATCATTCCTTTAAAGTCTGGAGAGACTGTATGTAGTAAATAAAACAAAAACAAGTAGCCCTGCCCTTACAGACTTATTTTACTTTACTGTTGTTGTTTAGCTAAAATACTTCTCCCCAACACACACATGAGCACTTGCAGGTAATTTCTGTCCTGTGTTGTCAAACTGTGTGTATGTATTAGATAGGAATGCTTTTGGCTACAAATAGAGAAATTTGACCAGGCATCATTTAGACAATCAGGGTTCTCTTCTTTAACTTGGCACAGAGTCTACACATAGATACACTGGAGTCTATGTAGCAGCTCAGCTGTGGTCATGGGGGATTTAGTTTCTTCTGACCTAACACTTTGTCCTTCTTAGCACAGTGCTGATTTCTCATAGCTACAAGAGGGTTGCTGCAGCTCCTGGCATTATGTCTGTTTTCCCCACAGGGAGGAGGGGATATGAGTCTGAAACCAGCTTTGTTGACTGTTTCCTTAAAGAGGACAACAAAATGCTCAGAAAAACTGGATTAACATACATCAAATTATAAGTTGTTGATAAGAACTGTACCACCTGACTACTCATGTCTGCAAGGGAGTCAGAGAAAGTGAGTATCTAGTATTTACAGCCTCAGTAGTGAAGAGAATCAAGAAAAAAACAGGGTTGGGAATGGGTGCTAAGTTAACTGATCTACATTGTCGATCATATTGATCACAAAACCAAAACAAAGCAAAACAGAACCCAATGCCATCTACACTGGTTGATTTTTACGTCTGTTAATTTTTGTAATAAGTGTATGCATGAGTGCCTTGCTGAAGTATCCTAAGTAGCCTGGGTAATTGAATAAATGAATGAATGGCCTAATGAAACGGGCACATACAAAAGATTTTCTGAAACTTCACATGGACAATTGTTTTGGCTATTTTGTCTACTTTGATTGCTTATTTTAATGAAACCTATCAATATGCCCGAATATAATCTTAATTATTAAAATTAGCATGCTTTAAAAAATTTCATTCCATCATTATTTTGTAAGCGATGACTATAAGCCAAGCATTATACTATGCCCACAGTCAAAAAGAAAAATAAGAATTCTACTCAAAGAGCAAATGCTGAAGAATAAAAAGACAGAGAGTTGCATGTGATTTAATAGTGAGTCACCTAACTCTGCCTGGAGGAACCAGGAAAGCTTTCAGGAAGAGTTGTATAGGTTGTTTCCCAATTTGTGTGGAGAAGGGACTGAGAGGAAAAAGGAAGAAGGGGAAGGAGACACACGACAGCTTTTTCAGGCAGAAGAAACAGCACAAGACAGTCACAGAGGCTTGTGTGTAAACTTTGAGTAAGGCAAACCCTTGAGCGCTATGTGGTGTCCTAAAGAGTTAGTGGACATTGCCATCAAGCTCAGCTGAATTTGAATCCAAGTTCAGGTTCTTCCTTGTTGTGAGACCTACTTAAGCTTCTGAATGTCTCAGTTTCCTCCTCTCTAAGATGGAGATGAAATACCCATTTACCTCCAGCACAGGGAGTTTGGAGAACACATGTACAGCATCAGCAATGGTGCCTGCTGCAACACAGTCCTCAGTGACCACGTCTGCTCTCGTTGTCATTGCTGTCATCCATGTGGAGGCTAGAATGTGGTATTTTCAAGAGCAAAGGGAGCCAGACATGGTGGCACATACCTGTAATCCCAGTAGCTCTGGAGCCTGAGGCAGGAGGACGGAAGATTCAAAGCCAACCTCAGCAACTTCTGGAGGCACAGAGCAACTCAGTGAGACCCTGTCTCTAAATAAAATACAAAAAAGGCTGGGGATGTGGCTCAGTGGTTATGTGCCCCTAAGTCAATCCCTGGTATGGGGAAAGAAAAGAAAAGAAAAAAAAGAAAAGAAAAAAAAAAAGAGCAAAGGGAGTCAAGGAAGCAGAGGTCAGCACCTGCAGGTCATGATGGGTATACAGCAAGGGGTGGCAGATGGCAAAATATGGCCAGCGATCCCTTACATCCCTTTGCAGTGTGAGGCTGCTGTTCCTTCCATCAGGAGGTGAAATCTACTTCTCCAGCAGCTCAGATGAATCTGGGCTGGCCTCACAACGTGTGCAGGGAGGGAAACTGAGGCATCCCAGCCAAGGGCCCAAGTAAATGATCATCCTGGGCCAGCCAGCCCCTAGCTGAATCCCCACCTGACCACAAAATACATAAACAAGGCTAGAAAATTGTTGTCCCAGTGGATCCCTTCCCAACTGTCATGCCCAGCATTGACAGCAAATCGATCTAAACGGTTTAAGCCACTGAATTCTGGGGTGGTTTGTCTAAAGAGAAGCTTAAGAAGTTTTACTTTAGACAGGAGATGAGAGGAACCATTGAAGGTACTATTTGTTTGTGGTACTGGGGACTGAACCCAGGACCTCATGCATGCTGGGCAAGGGCTCTACCACTGAGCTACATCCCCAGCTCCCTGAAAAATTTTAAACAAGGTGGTGACCTCAATATATTTTTATTTTAGAAAGTTCACTGTACTGCCAGCCTAGAGGATAAAGATGAATAGGATGTTAGTAAAGTGAGTATAGAAGATAGATGTTCGGGGCGGTTAAATAAAGCTTGATAAGGATCTGGAAGATAACAGAACAGCAAGGACGAAGTGACTCTTAGGAGCAAGCAACCTCAGAAAGGCCCTGTGCTTAGTTTAACTTTCTGCAGAATCCTTCTTGAAATTCTTAACTCTCAAACAAGGAGTAAGTGGTTGTACTTTGCAGTGTGTCCTGCAAATTCAGTAGCTCGTCCTGAGAAGGGGGTTCACAGAGGCTGAGTCCAAGGCCCCCAAACACTGGGAGGTAAAATGATCTGACCCAATCAGTTCTTGATTATGGAATCAAGAACTTTGAATTGTACAGCCACAAGGTTCTTGGGTTTGTGAATGTTTGGGTCTCTAAAGAACATACAGCCAAGCTTGGGTTATTCTGAACATGCTAATGTTAGTTGCAGCTCCACACAATAGAAACATCCAGAGTCAGGAATGCATTTGGAATCTTTTCTCTCCTGGATGCTACCTGAGTGGCCCTGAGTGGGTCAAGCATTCCAGCTTCCTCATTCATGAAATAGGTGATAATCCTGTCCCTACACAGCTCATGGGGTTGTGACAATTAAACAGACATGTGAATGAAGCACTTCAAATTCCCTCAAAGGAATGCATTCAGCTAAATAGAAGAACTAAAAATAATTCTATTAACAACAATAATCCTCACGCGGTATCCTCAGCTCAGGTCCTTCTGAGGTGGCCATGGCTGCATGTTCTTTAGAATACTCAGAGTCAAATGCTTGACATTTTTCCTGGATGAAGAGAAGATAGTAAACAGATAAGCATTTGATGAGGTTTGATATGCGTTAACATGTCATAAGTGTCTTTTTTTTATTTATACTTCATAGTTAAAATTTTCTGCATATATTCATTTATTTATCAAACATTTATTGAACATACTTTTTATGTACCTTGGATGGTCCTAAGTGCTAGGAAAGAGGAACCAGCAGGGGTCCTTGCCTGCAAAGACCCCTTCTTGTGCAAACTGGAGATTGATAAAAATAAGTGACGAGAAAGTAATGCACCAATGTTAAAAGACTCATAAAGGGAAGCACTAGGGAAACACACAGGAAGAAACTGTGTATGGTCTGGATGGTGAGAGAATAAAGGCTTCTTAGAAAAAGTAACAATGGGTTGCTAGGAATTCACTTTGGCATGTTAAGAAAATATAAAATGAATACGTAGTGGATTTCCAAGATTAAAAAAAAATAGGTACAGAATTTGAAAGTCACCTTTTGCTGATAAAGTTATATATATACAGGCATTATCTTTTTAAAACAACTATAATGTTTTTGCTCTCTAAAAAGCCATCTGGGCCGGGCACGGTGGCGCATGCCTGTAATCCCAGCGACTCAGGAGGCTGAGGCAGGAGGATTATGAGTTCAAAGCCAGCCTCAGCAACTTAGCGAGGCCCTAAGCAACTCAGTGAGACCCTGTCTCTAAATAAATACAAAATAGGGCTGGGGATGTGGCTCAGTGGCCCAGTGCTCCTGAGTTCAATCCCCGGTTCCACCCAAAAAACAAAAACAAAACAAACAAACAAAAAATAATAATAATAAAAAGCCATCTGGGTTCATTGAGTATTTCTTCATGGATTAATACTGACTTACATCGATGAAAAGATGTTAAATCTTCTGAGTGGTTCCTTCTGAAAATAAGGGCTTTATGGATAACATAAATTTTCTTTAAGATAAAAAGACTGATTTTCAAATATATCAGAAGTTAACACTTGTGAAATGTCAGAAAGTTTAATAGAACTCCTTTGGGTGACTATATTCATAAGCCAATGGTGTTACAAATGTTCACAGTATTTTTTGCAACTATAGAGCTGTTTTAATGATTTGAGCACTTCATGAAATAGGGGAATCACCCAATACCTAAGGAGAAATTTCTCTCTCAGATAAAAATTCTTTTGGAGATAGAAAAAGTATATTTTGCACCAGAGTTCTCTTTCTGTCTACCCCTTGACTTCTTCACAAGCCAGCTTGCTTGGCCTGACCCTGCCCAGTCTGAAGAACCCCAAGGAGGTTCAAACGTAAGATCATATGAAATTATAACCATGAAGCATAATGTAAATATCTTCCTTTGTGGATTAACTTGATTTTTTATCTGAGTCAAAAGATACACAAAGCGTGTAGGTAAATACAACTGATACTATTTCAGGTTAAAATGAATGGTGGTTTTTGAGACTGAGTTTTTCCTTCAATTTGTCTATAGGTTTCCTTCAATTTGTCTAAAGGTTAACGCGATGAAATGACTTTTTCAAACTGAAATGGCTTTGCTGGTAGTCTGAAGATAGGGTTTCCTCAGAAGAGGACTTCTAAAACATTACTCATTTAAAACTATCTTTGTTACAAGAGCAGAGTCATGACCTATGAAGTATGTTTTATATAAAATGTTTTTAATGTGCCAATGGTGAAGATTGGTGTTATAATGGATTTATAAAGGAGTGAGCTGTCCGATGATACATTTGTATGGACTTTACCATTTAATTAGTGCTTCATACACATTGTCTCAATTGTGCCGAATAAAAGCCCCATGAGGTATATTTTAATTTAATTCTCAGTTTACAGTAGAGGAAATTGGGGATTATCTGTAAAAGGATACTGGGCCAGTTGTTAACCTCCTTGAGCCTTAAATTAGCCATAGGGCAGAGTTTCAGCCCCACAAATCCTGAGTCTGAAGTCCTGCCATGCACACACACACATATTTAGACCCCCAGACATCTTCATTTCACTGGCAAATTTACTCAAGTTATGTCAAGCTTGTCTGGATGTCTGAACTGTCCCAACAGCCGTGATTTCTCGCCCCCTCAGTTTGCCAGTGATCTGGTTTCATGGCATTTGGAACTCATTTCTTTGTGCCTGTGTCTTGGAGAGTGACTATTTCCCACTCTATGGTTTCACCTGGTGGCCATGTGACATTTTGACTAATGGACCCTTTTGCGGGGTGCATGGCATGGCGACAAACAGAGGTTGACTGGCCCATTCCTGACCTCTTTCTCCAATTGTGCTGAGCTCTGGCCTTGAAACGGAGCATCTGTTAGTACTTGCATCACATGCTGAATAGTCAGTGAAGCTTGGTTCCTAAGGGACTGCAGAGCCCCAGCTGGAATTCATCTCTCTCTCTCTCTCTCTCTCTCTGTCTCTCTGGTTTGCTAGCCACACCCATAAACTTGCTTGTCTTCCTTTCCACTCTCATTCTCTTCCTCCTTTTGTCACACACTCTAAGTGTCCACAAATGTCAAGTGTAGAAAAGAGACATGTGGTGTTAATGCTCTAGCGCTGGCACAGAGGGACTTCCTGAAGAAGATATGGCCCTTACAGAGCTGTTTTGCAACTGCCCATCTGGATTTATCGCTGGCCAGTGCCTATTCCTGATCTAAATACCTTGATGACTTTTGGGCTGGCGTGGTGCCACCCAGGATATCAGTCAACAGGCCATCTAGCCATATCAAGTGCTGCTGTTCAGGGCAGGCATCCTAGCCAGGAATTTCTGAACTGCTGTCTGTGAAGAGGTTCTCTGCATTTTGGCTGGGGACAATTTCCAAAAATAAAAACCTAGATACTGTGACCATTTGTTTGGACTTTGCAGAAGAGTTATTAGTCATTGGGGATAGGGAAAGGACGTCAGAGACAACAGCATGGAATTAAATCTAATTAATCATTTGGACACAGAGACAACGGAACCCACAATTCCCAGAACAATTGCTGGAAACCTAGGAAATGGCTAAAAATCATTCATTCTTACCAAATTGTTTTTATTTCTTCAGAAATTGGAAAGTCCAGATGAAAATGAGTGCATGGAAAGTAAACAGTGTAGTGATCTCAGCAATACGTACAAAACTTCCTTAGCGTCTCACTGCAAAGAGGGTCAAAATGAAGGCATTTATTTCAATGTTTGTAATTTACTTACTCTCCACGACATTTACCAATTTAGGTTTTCTTGATGCAGGAGCAAATCCACTGCTCTCTTTAATTATAAGCTGTGAGTAGCTTTGGGGGTCTATAAATTCTCTCCTTGAAAGGTGTTGGCATATATATATATAAAATGTATATTTTATATATACATATATATGTGCATATATATATATATTTTTTTTTTTTTTTGACAAGAGCTTGGGTTCTTGAACCAAGCATGGTGGTGCACACCTGTAATCTCAGCAACTTGGAAAGCTGAGACAGGAGGATCACAAGTTAAAGGCCAGCCTCAGCAACTTAGCAAGACCCTATCTCTAAATGATTAAATAAATAAACAACATAGGCTTTCAAATCAAACAAAACTGGAGTTAATTCCTGCTTTCTTATTGAAAAAAACGTTTTCCCACTCTGTGCATATTAATCTATGAAAAAATAGACAATCATAATATAACTTCTTAAGACTGTTGTGAAGAACAAAGAAATTAGACAAAGTACTCCTTGGCTTTAGTAAGTTCGCAGTAAGCTTCAGTGAATATCAGATTGGTCCACTGTACACACAGTGCACACAGCTAGGCATTTCTGTTTGCCTAGCCTAAATATACATTTGACTCTTGTGCCTCTTTTCTTCTGACAATATTAAAAATAAATGAAAAGATGCTGACAATATTAAAAATAAATGAAAAGAAACACAATTAAGTTATATTTAAAGCAAAACTGATACTCAAAACTCATCACTTCCTTAATCAGTTCTACTGCCTTTTTTTCCTTTAATCTGTGTTCCTGAGGTAATTGATGTCTATTTTATGTCTGTATGGTATAAACACTCTGTAATGTTACGCCCATGTGCATCTCCTCCCAGACTGTTTTCAATGACATCCATTTAGGGGCTGGAAAAACAGCCAAGTGGCTTGAAAATAGACATCCCTCTAGTGACTTCCAAGGTCATTACCTTACAGAAATTGGTAAATGCAGGACTAATTCAAGACTTCTTCCCAAAGAACCAGTGCTTAAGCATCAGCACACACCTGTTCAGAATAAACAATTTTGTTTATGAAAATAAGTTAACCACTGACTTTAATGGTTAGTTTGACAAATAACCCAATCAATAAATGGGCAAAGGAACTGAACAACCACTTCACAGAAGAAGAAATGTGAATGGTCGAAAAATATATGAAAAAATGTTCAACATCTCTAGCAATTAGAGAAATGCAGATTAAAACTACACTGAGATTCCATCTCACTCTAATCAGAATGGTAACTATAAAGAACACAAGTAACAATAAATATTGGCAAGGATGTGGGGGAAAAGACACACTCAGACATTGCTTGTGGGACTGCAAATTGGTGCAACTACTCTGGAAAGAAGTATGGAGATTCCTTAGAAAACTTGGAATGGAACCACCATGATAGCGTTGTCCCATTCCTCGGTCTATACTCAAAGGACTTAAAATCAGCATACTACAGTGATGCAGCCACAACCATGTTGACAGCAGCTCAATTCACAATAGCTAAGCTATGGAGCCAACCCAGGTGCCCTTCAACAAATGAATGGATAAAGAAAATGTGGTACATATACACAATGGAATATTACTCAGCCATAAAGAAGAATGACCTTATGCCATTTGCAGGTAAATGGATGGAACTGGAAAATATCATGCTAAGTGAAATAGGCCAGTCCCCCAAAACTGAAGGCCTAATGTTCTCTGTGATATGTGGATGCTAACCCACAACAAGGGAGAGTGGGGAGAAGAAGAATAGAAGTCCATTGAATTAAACAAGGGAGAATGAAGGGAAGGGAGAGGGGAGGGGAATAGGAAAGACAGTAGAATTGATCAGACATAACTTTCCTATCTTTGTATTTGAATACACAACCAGGGTAACTCCAAATCATGTACAACCACAAGAATAGGATCCTAATTAGTATAAGTTATACTCCATGTATATATAATATGTCAAAATACATTCTACTCTCATGTATATCTAAAAAGAACGAATAAAAAATTGTTAGTTTGAAATGTTTTCAAAATAATTGTATGTTTATATACATACAATCAAAAGAGAATTATTCACTATTTTCTTATATTAAGCCTGTTTCATTCGCTTATGTTATCTGTTTGAGTCCTGTAATTGAGTTACTCCCTGTGAGACTATCCAAATTCTTAAAGACAATTTCTTTCAGATTCAGTCCTACATCTGTCTCATACATCTTAAGCATTTAATAAATATTCATTTACAGAATATATTTTTAATAATATATTAAATTAAAATTAAATGAAATTTAATAATTTCATTTTTATTAATTCCACACATAAGATTGGGTTTGTTAAAGACAAATTATAGCAAATTTAATTTAAATATCTTACTAACTTTAATTGCAATTTTATGACTGGACAGCCCTAGAATTAGGCAGTGGCACTGGACAGGTTCAGAGAGCTCTGAATCTGTGAGGTAGTCTGAAATCATTTATGGACAGAAACCGGAAGAGGGGTGCAGAGACCAGATTGGTTAAGCTTGGTGTTTATTTATTTGAATGTGATTTGAACCATTGATTGACACCTGCGATTGACCAAAGCTGAGTGCTGTGATGGGCTGAGACCTAGCTTTTTGTTACTCACCATTTAGTTTTCAACTATTTACTAAGTTAGGTTGCAGTTTATTACATAAGAACTTAGATAAGGTGGCATCCTCAGGCCAATTTTAGTTTGATTTCATGGGTTCATCTTATGTAAGGACATGTAAGGAAACTAAAGTCTTTCATGCTATGTAGGTCCCTCCACTTAAGAATGAGCCTCTGCTGTGGGCTGGGGATATAGCTCAGTTGGTAGAGTGCCTGCCTTGCAAGCACAAGGCCCTGGGTTCAATCCCCAGCATCTCAAAAAACAACAACACCAAAAAAACCAACAAAGAATGAGCCTTTGCTGATACAATTATTTAATGTATAGATATATTAAATAGCAATTTTTCATTTTTAGTGAAAATATAATTTCTATGAAACATGCCACCTAAAAGGTTTTTAAGGGGTACTCACTGACTAAACAATTTGATTTCTTTTTTTTTTAACTGATTATTTTTTTAAATACAGAAAGTTTACCTGTTCTTGATTTGGGTGAAAATTACTAAAACTTCTAAATTAGTTTGTATCAAACTATATGGATATGTTTTAAAATAAAAATATCAATATTTAACTGTGCATTAGTGCTGCTTTTAAAAATAAAGAATGTCTGTTGGCACAGATTGGAAATGGAGTGAAATGATGGAAAGACAATGGGGTTTACATTTGGAAGGAGTGCTGCTTATAATTTGCATGTTGTGACTATGGGGGAGCAATTATAGTTAGCCATCAATAAATTTAGCATTACTTGGATATGTTAATGAATGGGATCAGAATATACCATCCCAGAATATGCCACTTTAGCATAAGAATTATTTTGAACTGAAGGCCAGAGACTCAACAGATGCAGGAAGAGTCCTCTGTTCTCCCTCAGCTAAAAGCAAGTGTTCCCCTTGAGAAAGCTGCCCTCCGAGTACCAGGTAGAGGAAAGTGACTTTCATCTCCTGAGATACAGGATCGACACCAAGGTGAACTTGCATACACCGTCTTTACTAAAACAAATTTATCTTTAATTAGTATCTCCCTGTATTTTCTGAGGTCCAACCCTCTCTCCTTTGTTATACTGGTACACAAATCCCAAATTCAACCTTTTCTTGAGTTTCATTTCTCTCAACTCAGTGCATATAAAATAAAGATTGTGTTCTTTTCCTCTTGTTCATCTTTTGTTAGTTTAACTTACAGGCTTCCAAACACTGAGCATAGAGAATAGAGGAAACATTTCTTCCTTTTTGATACTAACGTGTCACAAATTGTGAGCATTATGAGAGTCACTGAAAATTGCAATACCTGCCAATTTATCTTGGTGCCCATTAACACTTACTGATTACATAAATCCAGGTAAACTGATTACTGAAGAATCTCACTATATGCAAAAGAAGAAATCCAGAAGACCAGAGCTCTCTGGAGTAATAAACTTTCTTATTTTTATCTGAATAAAATCTTGTTCCTCCAAATCAATGATTTGATGTTTCCAGAACTGTTTTTCCCCTTAGCAACTGCCCATGGTCAAAACAAATGAAACACAACAAGTTTTGGACTTCATTCCCCCAAGACTCTTCTACCTGACTTTCAAAGTCCCCCCTAGTCCTTCTGTGCCTGTTTTCCTTATCTACCTGATTACCAGCTCACAGGCCCTCCTCCAGCCAGGTCAGCTCCTTATTATCCCTTGGCTCCCCCAAGCTCCTCACTTTCTCTTTTATGTGCCCAATATGCTATGCCATCCTCTCCACTTCCACGTAGGAAAACAAGGATAATCTTGTCCCAGTCATTCTTCCTTTTTTCAAGACTTTCTGGTGGTCTTCTTATACCATCAGAACTCATTCTTGATTTCCTCAACTTTTGAATTCCCAAAGTCCTTATTAATGACACTTTTCATTAGTGCATCGGGTTTTCAGACAACTGATATATCTATATCTCACTGTGCAGAAGGCAAACTTCTTGATACTCAATTTTCTGTAATTCTCTTTACCACCCAGAGCCCAGCACTCTTCTAGGTAAATGATGTGTACTCAGTAGAAGGAATCTTCATGTGTCTTGTGCCTAAAACACGGGTTTTCTTCCCCTCCTCAATTATATTTCCCTTCTTTTATCTTTTTGTAGATTTGAGAGGAAAATTACAGTATAGAAGTCAAGTATTCCATAAATATCTAGTTTTCACTTAACATAAAAGAGTGAACCCTTGGCTGTTCACCAAATAAACACAAGCTGCTAAAACCTCATGACAGCAATACAAAGCAAGGTATTTTTCCTACCAATAAGTAAAAGACACCTTTCACTTATACAGAGGTTCATAAAGTATGAAAAACAAATCCAAGAACAAGATTGATAAGCCCATTTGTAATTTTATATTTATTCAGTTGTCTCTCTTTGTAAGTAATTGGACATAGCTAATTAATTCAGAAATGTTTTGAAATAGAGGCTTGTCTCAATTTTAGTTTGAATGAGTAAAGGAAGAATTTGTAATGGAGGAAAATTGAGATTGGAGATTTTTTTCTACTCAGTTCCCCATAATAGAGCACTGGGGTGAGAGAAAGCTAATTAACATTCATCAACTTATGTTTGATTATTATGCTCATTTCTTTCTGGTTGAATTGCTTTTTAGCACTATGGGTTCTTTTATTTGAGGCTCTTGGGATTCTTCTTATAGCCCATCTTCTTACCAATTTGAAGAGAGACGGAAAAGTTAGAAGAAAGAAAAACAAAGGAATGATTTACAGTGTTCTTTCTAACTGACCTCTTTTTTTTTTCCCCCTCCTCTTTTTCTCTACTAAGTCCTTAAGATAATCCTTCCAGAAATGCTAGGACTCCCTTTTTAAAAGTATGGCTTGACTCTTCTAAAATAATGCAGTTAAAGGATAAATGCAATAAAAAAAAGTAGACGCAAAGTCATGCAGATCCAAACTGGTTTAAAAGAAAATAAACATGTCGCAGAAACTCAAGGATCATATGTTTTCTCTCATATGTAGAAGTTAGTGAGGGAAAAAAAAAGGAAAAAGGTTTTTTTCCCCATGAAAATAGAAGGGAGACCAGTAGAGAGAGAGGGAAAGGTAAGGAGAGGTACTGGGCAATAAAATTGACCAAATGATGTGCATATAAAAATCTATCACAATGAATCCCATTATTTTATATTATTACAATGTATCAAAAATAAGTAAATAAGTCGCCATAAAAAAGAGAAAACATTTAAAAAGAAAATAAGCATGTGAAGAGACAGAAAGAAAAAAGATCTTTAACGTCGTGCAACTCTGAAGTGATAGCAGGAGATGACCTTAGGATTCAACCACATCCCTCTCTGTTCCTTATGGTTTGCTCACAGCTTCATGAATCAAGATATATATCTCATCTATATAAAGCTTCTCCAAGCAAGAAACACAATTTGTGGAAGAATGTGTAGGAGAGAGGGAAGTCGGTATGATCTAAACTCAACTGGATTCCAACACCTAAATTTTTTCACAGCAGAGTAAGAGGACATCTTTAACTGATAATCCTCACTGTGCTTATGGACATAGAGCTGGGATAACCACTTGTACTTTGCAGACTTTAATTATTCTGGCCTGTCCTGATTAGAAACTCATGAGCATTGTCTCCTCATAAACATGAGGACCGCACAGCAGCCAGGTAGGGGTCTGCCTGGGATATCCAGGACAATGTCACAGAAAGAGCGAGACATTCTGTTGCTATCTTTTCTGCTCATGTGCCATTCCAAAGCCCCATATTTGTATTTTTTTGCTTTGCACTAAACTAGGTAAAATCAAAATGCATCAAATAAGTCATTAATTCTAAGCACCTGAGTGAAATATCAAAAAAGCATCCAGTTGAACAAGTCCTCCCTCTGTCATATTCCCCTTAATTTTGTTTTCCCAGTTTCATCTTCAAAATAAAAATCAGTTGCTCCTCTCCCTTATGAATTGCTCTGGCTTCATTCCTATTTTTTGCCAATTCTCTTCCATTTTAAGATGAATCTCTTAACATGTAAATTTGGCCTCCAGTCTATTTCTGTGCCTGCCATGTAAATTTAGTACAGCAATTCAAATGGAGAAGCTCAAAGCATTAGAAGAAAATCAGAGCAGGAAAAGCCTTTTAATGTCGGGTAAAGTCCCTTCACTTTACTTTTTAATATAAAAATGAAGCCATTTCATTTCCTCTTCCTCTAAAAAAAAGTCTGGTAAAAGAGAAAGACCATTAGCTACAAATTTAATCAGATTTTTGTAGTTAGCTGTTTCAACATGTGAGCTGGGGTTTTGTGCAGGTAACAAGGCAACTGTAAGAAACTTGTGTTTCAGACGCAGATTTCCAGGTACAATGTCCAGCCTCCTGCAGCTGGCTTGCTCCGTCTAGTCTCACATAAAATCTCAGAGGCTGTTTCATTTTGTTTTAGAAAGGATTGCTCAGAAGCATCAGATTTGAATAAGAAGGAGAAGTAATCTACCTTGAAATTAATTTCTTTTTTTTTTCTTTTTACTAAAAAAAAAAGTAAGACAGGAAAAAATGTATTAATTTTTAGAGTCATCCTTTTTTATAGACATATAACTCAATAAATGATTCAACTAAAAAGTTTGATTCAGAAGACTTTTGAGGAATAAAACTAGAAATTAAGTTGTCCTTTCCTAAGCAGTTGAATTTCATGAATAATAGTTTAAAATAAGTGGAATATTTTTAGAAAGGATTGCACCAAAGGAATTCTGAACAAATTGAAAATCATGTCCCATTTATGGGTACTTTTGGTCTGTTGATAAGAATGAAGTTTAAACAATTTTTTCCCTCTTGTCCCTGGCAGGACTGTGCATTCTGTTGGACTTTGGTCTAATTTCCTATCTTATAGTTTTTCTTGGAGAAAACATTTTTTTTCTTATTAATCTGGCTGTTCTAATTAAATCTGTTTTATTCTGCATGAATAAAAATGCAATGTCTCCTACACTGGATAAGCTCCGAGCAGCAGAGTTCTCTATGAATCTCCTTCAAATAAGTCATCAGTTTCTTTTCTTATCATGTCTCATAAATTTGCTAAATTTCATATTATAGTGTGTGACATTGGTTTAAGCAACTTTGGTTCATTTCATTTTTATTTTTGTCTGGCTTTTCTGTTTCTCATGAACTAAAACGAAATGTCTTCTTGACTCAGAAACACTGGTGATTTAGTAAACGAGCAAAAAGAAAAAAAAAAAAAAAAGTGATTAGGCCCTGACTCAGTAGTGTTTTGCATTCATCAACAAGATTTCTTAATATCTCTAAGAATATGGTCCCTTAAGGAACTCCATCAATATTGCATCAAATTCATCCTAAAGTACTCTAGCAATTCCCACTTCTCTTTCCTGCTGTATTTCCTGGTTTTGTTAATGTAAAGTTTTCTTATGGTTTTAAATGAATAGATTAGGAAATTCATAGAAATGTTTGACAAGATGGAGCCTCTTTTAAGGTGAAAGAAATGTTTTACTTCTTTAGGGGAACTAAAGTCCCTTAGACAATAATCCATCAAATCACAGTGTGGCTCTCTTAAAATCATTCATAAAGAAGATTTCTTTACCAGTATGTACCACATACCAGAAGGGTGCTAATAAAATGTCCCCTGCCTAATGAACAGCTGTGATTATTGGTTAAGCTGATTGAAATGGAGAATATGGCCAGCTGCAAAATACATTCAGGAGCAGTAAGAGGAATTGGCAGCTGCTATTCCTCTTGCTATAAATATTTTTAATTAAAATTTGCCTCCTGGTTTTCAATTTGTCTTATAGAGGGGATTTTTAGTTAGTTTCTTTAGGGATACAGGGATATCTTTCTCTTTCATGAAGAGCTTTTTAACACTTCTATTAACAATGGCCATTAGCACTAATGGTGGCATCCTCCTGCCTAATAGGAAAATGAGCTGCAGATGAAGCTCTTGTTCTTTTATAGAACCATAGGCACCCAAGAATTTCAACGTTTTCTTGGTTTGCTTTCAAAATTTGAATTTTTAGATAAAAGGTAAGTCCCAGTTCTCCATTAGGAATTCTTTTAAACAAGGAGGATTGTGAATAGAATCATCCTATAAGTATCTAAATGAGACTCTAGTGTTAGAAATAAACTACACACAGACCTCTCCATATATTTTCTTACTGAAATTCTGAATTTGGGACTTAGAGGACTCCTCTCCCTCTCTTGATAGCTCCAATTCATCTTATACCAGTTGTTTTCAAACATCCATGCTTTCTGAGTTTAGCTACTGGGCCACTTCTCTACAGTCTCTCCTCAGATGTACTCAGCTGTTTTGTGGTTTCAACCATGATCTTTACATTAATGATGCAAAAATCTCATTCTCAAATCTTGCCTTCTCACCTGAGCACCAGGCTCCTTTTTCTGGATTTCCCTGGGCAAGTAAAACTCATTAGCTTCCCAGCATCTGCTTTTTCTCCTGTCTTCCTAATTCAGTTAATGGCACCTCTATCCCCTTCATCACTAAAGCCAAAAATCTTGGAGTCAGCTGAGACTTTTCTATTCTCCTCAACATACTAAATCGTATCTCCCAGCCCTAGAGATTTTACTTTCTAAATGTTTCTTAGTTCTGTTACCTCCACCTTCATCTGTATTGCTACAACCCGTTTTCTGGGCTGCAAATATTCTTGCCTATCACATTATAATAGCTTCCTAACTGGTATCTCTGTTTCTAGATTCAGCCCTTCAAATTTCTTATCTACATAAAATGAAATTTGACAATATCACTCCTTCACTTAAAATTTTTCAATGGCTTCCTACTGTCTCCAGGATAAAGTTTGAAGTTTTCAGCACGGAATAGAAGGCTCTCCTGGGGCAGGCCCCAACTTGTTTCTCCAGGTAGTATGGTACTGCATTTTGGCAGTTTCTCACACACTATCCTTTAAAAACACAGCATTAACATGAGAATCTGGGGAAGTCTCCCACAGATACACCCTCATAGCTTCCAGGTGTAGGATAAGGTTTTTCTCCTCTAAGATTTCATGACTCCTATGTAAACTCAGTATAACATTTATCAAAATCTATTCATTTTTACATGTTTTTATCTCTGATCGGACCATTCTTTGATCAAGGAACATGTCTATTTATTCTTGCTTCCCACAGTGACTAGCACAGGGACATTTAAATATTTCATGACATAAGAGGAAAGGATTTCAAATGATAAAATTAGGTCAGTGGTTTTGAAGGTCTCAACAACTTTAAATGGATAATTGTGGAAATTAGAATTTTAAAAGTACCCATTAGTTTTGTTTTAATGAGGTGATAGTGAAAGCAGGAGGAGATCTTGTGTGTCTTTTATTTATTTCCCTGCAGAAGTAATGACATGCTAGAAGCATTCCTCCTTGGTTTAATTAATTTCCCTCCAGTGACCTAAGGCATGCGCTTCAGATATCTTCATAAGATGAATACCTGTTATGATGTGTCATAACCTATTGTAACCTATTGTTACAATATAAATAACCTTTCAAATACATTTATTTGTACAGAAAGTTTGAGCCTTTCACAGCTGAGAAACCAGGACTTAGAGACAAATCTAAGGATATGGATGCAGACATTAATAAGTACATGGTTGAGAATCTGCTTGCTTATAACTGTTACCCCAGCCCTACAACAAGAACAAAAACAAAAAACTTCACAGAAAAGGACCTTCCATGTGGTCTAACTTGCTCTGTATTCAAGGGGCAACCAAAGCTCCTAATTCTGCCAATAATGCAGATCCATCTAGCAGGGTGAAGGAAGTGGGTTCCCAAAACTTACCAGTCTACGTTTTCACCTGTAATTATGTTTTGTGTTTGTGGACAATGCATGCCAATCAATGAAAGTTCAGAGGAAGGCCTGCTGTTACAAAAGTATTCATCTATTGTTAACCAAGTATTCAGTTCCAGTCGGGGGCAGTCAGCAGAAATACAAAATTGCCCTCTTGAGACTTGATGAAATCCATTTCTTGTTCGGCTCTGATCTTCCCTGCTTGAAATTTTAACTTTAATAAATAATTCAATGGCTTAAATTGAATTCCCATACCACGGATACCCAACTTGAATACAATAAACAAAACTAACAAGTAAATAAAGAAAAGTCAGGCAATTTGTGATCTGTTCATAATGCAAATAATACTGTAGAAAAAATGAATGAATGAATGAATGAATGAATCAAACCAGACCCGGGAGTTCAGAAGTGAGTATACAGAGACACTAGGGACTTAAGCTCTAAAAATAGTTCTTATATTTGGCCCCTTGGATATGTAATGTGATAAAGAGACACAGAGATAAAGGGAATTCCTTTTGCCTCCTTCCGTAGCATTTGCTCAGTCAATTATTTAAGCAATGTTTATTAAATACCTACTATGTACCAAATACACTGTGCTTGGCCCTGGGCAATAATGTTCCTTGACTTCATGGAGTGCTAAGGAATCCAAGGAGTACAGTAGGCTTACACATCATCTATCAAAAATATTACTGATGACCTCTTCCCCATCCCTGTGGTTCAGATGTGACTTGTCACTTCTGAAACTCATGCTGACATTCAGCTGCCACTGTGGTGGTGTTGGGAAGTGCGGACTTTGAGAAGTTAAGCGGATGAAGGCCTTTCCCTCAGAGTTTTCACCTTCTCCTGACTGGAACAGTCACTGTTAGAGCAGGGTTGTCATAAAGCAAGGCTGAGTTCTACGTTTTGTTTCTTCTGCATGCCCTGCACCACATGCTCTTTCACTTTTCTGCCATGTTTTGATGCAGCATGAGACCCTCACCAGAAGCCAAGAGATGCCGGTAGCATGCTTTGGAACTTTGGAGCCTCCAAAATCTGTGAGACACATATACTTTCTATAAATTTCCCATCGAGTATTTTGTTATAGCAACAGAAAATGAACTAAGATACCTAATATAACTTAAACACAAAGAAAGAAAATTTATATCAAATTGAAAATGAAAAATAAACAAATGTTCAAGTTAAAGCTTCTTCCTTGGTAGTTATAACAGTTAATAATTACTGGAAATTTTAATTGTAGACAATATAGTCTTATGCAATAATTAGTGTTATTGCTCTTTTTTTTGCTTTTCTTTTTAACAAATGCGCTATAGTTTGAGTATTTTTTATTACCCTTGTGTAGGCATTTATTCTCCAGATTCACTAATGGTTTTGAGAGAATTAAAACTTAATCCAGCTATGGTGTTTAGAGCTGGGGCTTTGGGGATGTGATTACGTTTCAAGGAGGTTATTAGATGGATACCCCATGATTGAATCCTGAAGCTTTATAAGAAGAGGGGACAGAGTCCAGATGCACCCTCCCTGTGTCTTGTGCCACCTTGGAATTCTGTCAGCTGAAAAAGCCATCATCAGAATTGAACCAAGGCTAGAATCTTGCCCTTGAATCTCTAAAACTGTGAGCTAAATTAAGCTCTTTTCCTTATAAAGTCAGCCTGCCTCAAGTATTTCATTATAGTCATGAAAAACAGACTAACACATGAGGAAATTGAACATTCTTGAAGTTCAGTAAGTTGTCCAAAATTGCTTGGCCAGTAAGAGTTTAAGCAAGGATTTGAGCCAGTTAGGCTCGAAGGGGTGACATTTTCAAAACACTTGGTTTAATAAAGCACAAAGAATCTCTCATATTCTGAAAATGTTTAAGTATGAGCAATTTTCTTCTTCAGATTAGGAAAATCTTTCATGACATGTGGCTTGAGGCAGCCTTATGTTTTTAAAAATAAGTATTTTCAGTCTGACTCTGTCTTTCTGAATGAGCCACAGTACCTATCATTGAATTCAGAATGATCATAACTCTGGATTTTTCAAAATTAAGGGTGTACTCAAATTGGTTAATACAGGTTGGTGTTGGCAGCTTTATTTTCATTTAGTTACACTCTTCCAGTACTTATTTATTTATTTGTTTGTTTATTTTTGCAGTGCTGGGGATTGAACCCAGGGCCTTGTGCTTGCGAGATAAACACTCTACCAACTGAGCTATATCCCCAGCCCTCTTCCAGTATTTATTGATCAAAAACTTGTACTTAGAAGATAAAATGCTATGAAAAACCAGGTGTGGTGGCACACGCCTGTAATCCCAGTACTTGGGAGGCTGAGGCAGGAGGATCGTTCAAAGTCAGCCTCAGCAACTTAGGGAGGCCCTAAGCAACTCAGGGAGACCCTGTCTCTAAATAAAATACAAAATAGGGCTGAGGATGTGGCTCAGTGGTGGAGTGTCCCTGGGTTCAATCCCCAGTACCAAAACAACAACAACAAAAAAAAACCTATGAAAAATCTCAGATGATTTTACACTCCTAGAACCAAGTACTAACATGTTCTGATCAATTTGGGGCTGCTGCTTAGTTTACCCAGGCCGTCCTGAGGTTTCCAAATATGACCTTTCTAGGTATGATCAGTATTATTATTATTTTTAAGATTATATTCTTCTCTGGCAACCGAACATCCAGTATACATTTAAAATATTAGGTTGAATGTAGAATATCCAGGCTGAGAGAGTTTCTCAAAAATGTCATCAAAGAACTAAGTTTCTCTTTCTGCTCTGTTGACCTCAGTGATGGCTTTCTTTCCTCCTGGTTTCACGATGGCTACTGTATTTCCAGCCATCAGAGGCCTGTTCCAAGCAGGAAGAATGAGAAATGTAGATCACCAAGAAGCTCTCTTAGTCCCCCAGGAATTCTAACTACACCTCACTGGCTAGAATTGAGTTTTATAGTTACCCTTATCTGAAAGAGAATCTGAGAGTTGAGTATTTTCATTTTCCATAGCAGAGGAAAACAGAATGGGGTCTTGAAAAAGCCAGATTTCAGCACCTACTGGAGGTCACTTGTGTGTTTACCTTGGAAACTATGGAAACCATAGGGATATTTCCACATCTCTGTTTATATTTTACTCATTGCCTTATTTTGGTAATGCAAGGTTTAAGGAGAATAATCTGGGGTTCTTGCTAATCCACTTAGTTACTTCAAGGAGAAAATGAGAGGGTACAATTCTCTAAGGCAGCACCTTCAGGGCATGTGATAGCTCACTATGAATCAGAAGAAAATTAGCTTGGTGTACACATACAAAAAACCGGGGCTTTGGGAAATAGAGCATTAGACCCTGTGAAGTATCCCCGTGGATCTTGTTTTCAGGGCATTCTAGTAGAAGTGAGAAAGCATCTTAGGATTCTGAGATGGAGCTTCACCATTGGCACTCTAGGGACGATCAAAGCATGACTATCATCTGCATTTTGTCCCTCAAATTCTCAAGCTGTTCTTGCTAAAAAGACCTGGAACATGCCATTGGGAATGGGAAGTTTGGGATGCAGCACCTTATTCCTGGAAGGGCTGTTAGAATACGTTTCTTCCAAGCCCTCTTAACTTTATATGAGAAAACTAGTGTAGAGGAAATGAAGTCATTTACACCCAGGAAACCCAGAGGAGAATCACTCTGTTGTCCTTTTCTTCTCTCCCCACAGGAAGAAGTTTGGAACTCTCCTACAGTGTGTTCCCACAGCTCTCTGCATGTGCCATAACACATGATTGCGAATACTGAACACCTGCCTTTCAGTTTGGTTTGGCATCTTCCTTCTCCTCTACACTGCAAGCTCATATGCAGGTAGGAACTATGTCTCATTAAGTGTACTATTTTCTGGAGCCTAGTATTTGGGAGATAAACTATCTGCTTGATATATTTTTATGGAATGAATAAATGAATGGCTAGATGACTCAAAGGACACTCACCAACACCTGTTAGACACTATTTTTCCCCCAGACCACCAGTGTCTCAAGGCCACTGTTATTCAAGTTGTAAACAGAAATTAAACCAAGAGTCAATATTAGGGAAGATTCTCTCAGCTGTTCCACTCCTGACCCCCTCACCACCCATTTTCCCAGACTTTAGGAGCATTTAAGCCCATCCTGTCTGTGAATTTAGGAATATAAGGAAATAGAGACATTTTCAGTAAAGTGGTCCACCATCTGAGAAGACATTGGTTACCCAGCAGTGATATAAACCCAGATGTTTTAGGGTGGGGACTGAATCACACACGTGCCCTTAAGTGGAGGACCAAATTGATTACAGTGGTGTCTGTCATGGTAAATCCTAAGGAATCTTCATGGAGTTTGCAGGGGTGGTATGGAATGTGTAACTGGTTTCCCGTTCTCTCCCTCCATACCTTATATCCACCTGGGGTTCAAACACTTTACTTTTGCCTTATCTTGGAGTCTGCTGTTATCTTGTTTTCAGCAGCTTACTGCTTGAGTGTAGGGGATCTTAGTGCTTCTTAAGATTACAGATCCACTTTTCTAATTTCATTGCAGAAATGCTGTGTGGAATCAGAGGCTAGAGAGCACCCTCAGAGAGCGCAGTTTGCCTGTCAGAAAGACTTGTGAGGAGGTGCACATCTCTCAGGCATTTGCTACCCAAGGTAAGAAAGCATTAGAGAAAGAGGAATCATGTGCTGTAGCTGTTTATAAACCCTTACATCACTGCAGGATGAGACCCCATGGAGGTAGGACTGGTGGTGATTTTGAACCACACAACAGCTATTTCAGGGCCTCCTCACAGCAGGTAAGTTTCTCCAAAGTGGTTAAAGAAGAAAAGGTTTGAATCCTCCTAAAGGGTAGAGTTTCCACCACCTACAGAGATTATCTTACAAATTGAATATTATCATTTTGTTTCCTGTTAAATCACAGTCTAAATAAATGGCTCCTGGTGTTAAGCTGATTGTCCTGACCATACCATCACATTATCATTCATTTCAAAACACTGATGAGTCTTAGTCACTACGTGTTCTTATTTTGCCAAGGCTTCTGCTATAAAATTTATAATAATCTCATTGAATTTTTTCAAATTCTATATCAATAGTACTTTATCAATTCAGTCTCCAAATATGTAATAAGCATAAAAAATGACAAAAGTACTAATTTGTGTGATTTTTTTTTCTGTCTTATATTATTTTTCATTGAATTTTTGTACAGGGTTTGTTTTAGCCCAGATGTATCACTTACTTTTTAATATCATAGGATTTTTCAATGAGTTTTCGCTAACAGACATTAAAAGATTAGTTCTTTTGACATTTTTATCCTTAAGTTTTAAAATAAATTAAATCTATTGTTCCTTTTCTTTATCTACCTCTTTCCCCTAATATATTTCTTTCTCTTTTTTTAATTTTTAATTTTTATTTTTTATTTTTGTACACAAATGAGGTACAGCTGTTGTTTCTCTGGTTGTACACACGTATAGTCACACCATTTGTGTAGTCATACATAAACATAGGGTAATGATGCTTGTCTCATTCTGTTATTATTCTTACCCACCTCCCCGATCCACCCCCCTAATTTTTCCCTATGCAATCCATCCTTCCTCCATTCTTGCCTCCCTTCCACCCCGCATTATGTATCATCATCCACTTATCAGAGAAATCATTCGGCCTTTGGTTTTCTCCTGATAAATTTCAACCATCATATAATTTCTAAACTAATATTATTAAGTATATTAAATGGGCACTCTCAATAAATTATAATTAAAGATTAGCTATTGCCCATTAATGCTGGACAAATATGAAACTTCTTTTAGAAAAAACAGAACTTGAAAAATTATCATTTAAATGAAAATATATTAAAATTGAATTCTAGCAGTAAAAATCTTCACTTTTCCCAGATTTTATCTGGAAGCAAATAACCTCTGTGAGGGAAGAACTGGATTTTGTTAATTTCAGGTACGTGCAGCACTATTTCATGTACTATATTTATATGTGTGTGTGTGCGCGCACACACACACACACACACACACACTCACTGCTATAATTTCAATGTGGTTTGTTCTCCCAGGGTCCATGCATTAGAATCTTGGTCCCCAGCGCAGCAGAGTAGAGAGGTAGCAAAACCTTTGAGAGGTGGGACTTCATGGAAGGCTGCAGCACCAGAGCAGCATCCTCAGAAGACATGAATGCACCTCTTCGAAGACTCCAGTTAGTTTCCATAAGACTGGGCTGATAGAAACAGCAAGAATCACTCTTCTTTATTCTCTGGCTTCTTGTCTTACCATATGATCTCCCTCTTGTGTGAAAGGAATCCTCAACAGAGATTGAACCAATATTGACACCTGATCTTGGACTTTCACCCTCCCAAACCTTAAGCTAGATAAACCTCTTTTCTTTTATAAAGTCTTGGTATTTTGTTAGTAGCAACAGGAAATGGACTAACTTGTACATGTACAATTGTTTTATTTTTTTACAACCAATCATAAAATACTTTTGTTCCTTCTTTACAATCAAGAAGGTGGAAAATGTAGAAGTTAGGTGGCTTGACCCAGGTCACACTGCTAATTCATTGCACAGCCGGGATTCAAGTGTAGACACTGTCTCTTCATCCAATGTTCATTCATTCAATAAATTTTATAAAGCATGTAATATGGGCAGCAGAATATTTGAGAGAATGAGGCAGAATTCACTTAAAGAAATCATTGCTCTATACGACTTCTTGATGTTTATCCTAAAGAATTACAGTCAGCGTACTATAGCTACACACACATACCCATGTTTATAGCAGTGCAATTCACAATAGCCAAGATATGGAACCAACCTAGATATCCATCAACACCTGAATGGATAAAGAAAATGTGATATATACACAATAGATTTGTTTCTTTAGCCATAAATAAGAACAGATTTTGTAGGAAAGTGATGGAACTTGAGAGCATTATGTTATGTGAAATACACCAAACTTAGAAATCAAGGATTGTATGTTTTCTCTCATATGTGAAAACTAAAGAGAAAAGAAGGAAAACAAATAGAGGAAGATCTAAACAAAAGACTAACTAATGAAAAAAAGTAAAAAGGATTTAGATGGGGGAAAAAAGAAATTATTGATAATAAAAGAACATGGAGGGTCCTCCACAGATTTGTGGGATGTATCAGAGTCATGCTACGTATGAAAGAAGAGTGACTTCTTTTGGTTTTATTTTTTAGGAGATGAGGTCTTGCTATGTTGCCTAGATTGCCTCCAAATTTCAGGGCCCAGACCATGCTCCTGCCTCAGTCTACCTAGTATCAAGAACTACATTGTTTACCCCTGGGCCCCCAAGAAAAGTGATTTTTCCACTTGAAACTTTCTTATGAAAAATACCCTTTCTTCAGAATAAAATGAGCAACTATAGTCTTCCAGATATTTAGGATTATAAAATATCCAGTTCCTTGTTTCTCTTTCCTAATTCAAACTCATTTTCTGTGAGCACAGCAAGGTCTGTCTCAGGAGCTGTGTTCATAGTTGGCACAGGGCAGCAGTCTCATTCCTCCAATATGAGCATCTCTGCTTTCCCTAAAGCTGATAGGGTAGGAAGGAAAGCCTGTCTTATCAGATCAGTTGCATTATTAGCAAAGCCAGACCATAAAGTACAAAATGGAAAGGTCCAGATGACACTGTGACTTCTGAAAGTGTGCTCATACCCAGAAACTGTAGTTAGGTTGCAGAAAATTAAACTGTTTCACAAGCTCAGGAGGAATATTTTATTTCCTTTTTATCTGCCTACCCATTTGCTGCTGATGAGTCAGGGAAGGACCCCTAGAAAGACTATGATTATCACTAGCAGAATAATCTTTTTGTTATTATATTTGTCTTCCCCAATCTATCTCATTTGGCAAAATACACTCTATGCCTACAACTGTGACAGATGATTCAGAGTAGGAAATGAATTTATTCAACACATATTTACTAAGCATGAATGAGAGAGTGAATAAAGGGAAAAACTGCTCTATTTCAACATGACTTTTATGAATCTAAAATATGTATCCTCCAAAATGGAATCGCTGCCTCCATCTTACCCAATTGCTCCTTTTTTCTCATTTTCTTTCTCTGAAAGAATACTCTGTTTCATTTAGCAAAGAAAGGGCGAATCAAGAGAAGCATGCCCTATTTTAAATATTGATAGTTGTCTCAAATATCTGTCACCATATATCAAATATCCCAGAACACAATGGCTTAACAATAGCAAATACTTATTAATAGCCTGTTCTTACAATAGCCAGTCAGTTCTTTTGCTCCCTGTAGTGTCCACAGCCATTGAAATGTCTAAAACATAAGATTACTTCTTCACTTACTTATGTCAGAACCTTAGCTATGATGCTTCTGTCTCTTTTTTCACATGACTTGCTTGGGCTTCCTCAAAGTAAGGTAGTCTTGAAGTAGTTGAACTTCTCACACTGTAGCTATCTTTTGAAAGAGCAGAGGGAGAAGTTGCCAGACCTCCTAAAGGTTTGACCTGGAGTTAGCAGAGTCATAACTACTGCATTCTATCTAATCAAGTCGCAGGGGCAGGCCAGAATCAAGGGCAGGAGGAGAATTAATTTCTTGGCAGGAAGAGTAGTAAGGAAGGTATTTGAGGAAGACATCAACAATGACTCTCATTAGAGATTATGGACCACAGTGACGTGGTACATAATCAATCATATACCACAAAGAGGTGCCCTCCTGTCTTCCCTGGGAATGATGTGACTATGTGCCAGTATACACAGGCGGGGAGAAGAAAGCAGTGAGGGATGTAGGCTGGTATTGCACCCTCTCTGCTCCTGACTTGATGCTTTTGACATGTTGATATTATCTCATCACTTTGGTGTGGCTCCTGCTCCTGACAAGTTACTACTGCCAGATCCCCACCCATTGTTCTAAAATATGGTTGATTATCATTATAACAATTCTTCAAGTTTATTCAACACCTGTCTTCTGCAAGATTCAATGAGATTCATGGAGACTTCTTCATTAATCTTCCCAGCATCACTGTTAAGAGTTGGAAGAAGGCAGAGGTATATTCCCATTTTAGAAACGAACAAGGGGCAATAAAATGAAGTTCTAGGAAAGCTGACCATGTGTATGTGAGAGAGAAAAGTTCTCTGGGAAAAAAGGAATCATCAAAATTAATTATTTTGTTTATCTACCTATAGTATTATGCCAATCATTTCTAAGGTTTCAATGTACTAAAATATTTCCAGAAGCAGCAAACATCTGTATAATCAAAGACTACGATTTGTCCCCTGAAATAGTCACTGTAATGAAATTTAATCTGCATTGAAACCAAATTTATTTTGCCTCTTTTTAATTACATGTCCTTGGACAAGTCAGTCGACTCTCATACTTTGATGGGCACAAGTTTCAAAGATTGCTTTATAGATTAAATGAAAAGACATGTGGCTCATAATCGGCACTCAAGAAATAGAAATGATTATTGCCATCTTAAGTTTTGTGGTCTTTCGAATGTTAATATGTTAATTGAAATAAAGGCTTACAAGATTTAAAAGAATCTTTTTTATTCTGTACCTCACAATTTTCAAAAGCAACAAAATTGATTGATAGTTGATTTATATATTACTAAATGCTGCTGAGTTTGCACACCTAGACCTAGGGGAAGTGAGTTAATGTCTCTGGGCATTTGCATCCTCATGTGTAAATTAACAGAGCTGGATCAGATGATCGCTGAGGTTTTTTGCCTCTGACATCTGCAGTTGCATAGATATAGAAAAAGCCTTTCAATTCTTTACTCAAGACATCATTTGTGATTACTTGCCCTCTAGTGGCGAGAAGCAGAGATGGACATTTCTAATGAGAAAGTTTAATATCCATATCCCATCCAAATCTGATAAATGAAAAGATGAATGCTTAGACTCCCTTCAATATTGTGTTAGTTATGTCTATATAAAAATTACCCCTCACATTAGTAGTTTAAAACAACAAACGTTTATAGTTTCTGGGAGAGGAATTTGTGAGCAGATTAGCTAGGGACTTGTGGCTCAGTAGTCTCAGGAGGCTACAAACAAGGAGCACCAGTCCCTCTATCTAAAGTTAAAGAGTCCCTTCCCCTACTGGAAGCACTAAACACAGAGTCCTTAGTGCTCATAAGATCAAATTCAAGCTCCGGGAGACATTCCACCCATGTTGCTTTAAGGCAAGGACTCAACCTGATAGCCTGATCTGTGGCGGGGGTGAGGGTCTCTTCTCTAGAAGTGTAGTCAAATATGTGTTCTTACCTTGGGAAAGCCCTAGAGATTTTATCACACTAACAAAGAGACTGGTAGACCAAAAAAGGCTAAAACCACTACTGGGTAATAAAGTATAAAGCTTGAATTTTCATGTCTCCCAGTTTATCAGGTAGCTAGACATTTTAATTAGAGGATTTGAAACAACAAACAGGCAAAGTTAACATCATATTAACATCATAAAGTAACTTGTTTGAGTGAAAATCTATTAAATGCTTAAAATGCTTTTCTAAAAATTTTATTTTATTGCCAACCATCTGCAGTTACCTCTCCCTGAAGGATTAGGAAACATATAGATTTAATAAATGACTAAGGATTGGCTTTCCAGAGAAGTTCAACTATTCCTCCAATGCCATGTGTATGAATAAAAGACTGTAGTTTGCTTGTTCTATTTGCATAAAATAATAATTCTCAGCAGCATCAGCACATTTCATATGCCACTGATTAAATCTTGCATATTCATGCATGCATTAAAAAGCCTTCTGTTGCTATGGTAGAACCTAATATTATGAAATGTGTTCCAGATTTCCTTTAGGGGGAAGAATATTATAACTGAAAATTAAATGAAAGCTGCTTATCAATGAGAACAGTCATGAAGAGAAAAGGAAGATTGCTTTGTAAATAGTTAGGAAAGGCTATATTTTGTTCCCAGTGAAATATGAATATTTTTTGTACTGGAGACTAGAGAGACTAATAATAAAGCAGGAACAAGTATCTTTAGATACCAGGAATCCTCTCTATGCACAAGTTTATTGTCTCTTTGGGTAATGAGACAACAGAATTTCAGAATGATAGAGTTAAAGTTGAGGGAAATGGATCAGGATCACCCACCACAGAACGCAACAGAATAATGAATAGCCCTCTGGAAACTTTGACTTTTGATACCAAAATTCTTCCCTAGACAGGAAAAGTTCTTCCCATGACTTTGCTTTCATGGCCTGCTTGGATATGACTAAGGTACTTACTAGCCTTCATAATCAAATCACAGAAATTCAGAACACCTACAGACCAGTTTCTCAGTTTTGGTACTACCAACATTTTGGGTTAGATAATTCTTTGCTGTTTAGGGGTGCAAATTCTCAGGCCCTACTCTAGGCTTAAGGAACTAGGAAATGAAACTGAAAGGGAGCCACCCTTCCAAGTGACTCAGTTTGAGAAAGAGCAATCTAACACCATTCTCTCATTTTAATTAAAGAAACAGAGGTTGGTTAAGGGCTGTTAGTCAGCTTTTCATTGCTGTGAACAAAATACCTGACGAAACCAATTTAGCAGAGGAAAAGATTATTTTGGCTCCACAATTCTAAAGGTTCAGTCCATGGTGGGCCAACTCCATTCCTGTGGACCCAAGATGAGGCAGGTGGAGGACTGCTGCTCTGTTCATGGCAGCCTGGAAACACAGGGTGTCAGGGTTTGAGAGGAAGGGGTCAGAGGGAAGATGAGCCCTTCCAAGGTTGGCCCCTAGAAACCTCCTAAAGCCATGCCGCACCTGCCTACAGTTACTAATCAGTCCATTCAAAGTAGGATGGACTGATTAGGTTATAACTCATACTCTAATCATTTTACCTCTGAATATTTATTCCTGCATTGACACAGGAGCTTTTGGGGGACTTCTCATATCTAACCTATAATAAGAACCCACCCAAAAGCAGCTGGCTAGCAGCCAAAACAGCACACTATGTCTCATTTTCCAGAGAGTTTGCCAAGTGTGGCTTCAGGGGAAGAGGTGAGAGACCTGTAAAGATATTTCATCGATAAACCAACCACAGTACTGACATGTGAAACATATTTTCCCCACGTTTTTATTGATGCCTTATAGTTGTACATAATGATGGTATTTGTTGTTATGTATTCACACATGCAAACAATAACATGTGAAACATCTTGCTGCACAGAGGAAAACCTTCCAAAACTGGTTAGCTATGTTTCTCGAATTTGATCTCCTAGACTCTTAGGTTTCCTTGAATTTAATGAAGAACACTTTTATTATCACATTGTTTTTCTCAGGATAGGTTAGTGGTATAATGAATTTACATCTAGATGCTTTATTGTGTTTTTCTTTTTGACTGTTATCATCATTTACCTACTTTATTACACAATCACTTGGAGTTAGAAGAGTCCTTATTTTTATAATCACAAGGTATTATTACTATTGTTTTTGGAAGACATGCTATTTTAGGATTTTAAGCCTTTCTGTTAGTTGTACTGGAATGGAAATCAGCTTATGTATGTTAAAAGCTAAAAAAATGTATTGACCCTATGTATTTGAGAAGGCCTATATGGATTGCTTATCAAAAAAAATAAAGGGAGAAAAAGTGGATTACTATGAAAAAGTCATTTTTATTGCTGATAAATGAGTATAGATATATCTAAATGACATTTAATTGCCCAGTTTTTCAGCTATTTTTATAACAATATATCCTCAGAGACATTGTTAGGCTATATATTGACTCTTTTTGTGCCCATTATATTCTGCTCACCATGGGGATTCAGGATGCTAATCCCAAAGGAGAGTTAGGATGCCATTTTGTGCTTTCTTTGGGGAAATGAAAGAGCAGGTTAATAAGAGGTGGTGGATGATAGTGGCTGCCTGTAGGTTTAGATTGCTTAAGAGGCCCAAAAGGGAAGACAAATCACAGCCAAAATGGGCCCACCTACTGTTGCTGCAGCCCAGAGAGGACTCTCCCAATTCTGATTTGTGCCAATAAACCCTTTAGAGATGTCAATTTTTCTTTCTTCCTTTAGTGTTATTTGTGCAATTTATGAAAATAATTTTGCAGATCTGAGTACATACAGATTTCCAAGAATGTTAAATGCTATAAACAGCAATTGATTTACAATTGTACTGTTATTTAGTTGACATCCTTTGAAAGATTTCCATACTGAGAGTCAACATTTTGATGGCCATCTTTTATAGCCTTCCCAATGCAGATGTGTGCTCACATACACACACACACACACACACGGATAATTTTATATAAATATAATCATATTATACATGCTGTTTTATCATGGGCATTTTTTAAGTCTTCTTGCCTGTTTTTATCTTTTTTTCTAATTGCCTCCATCTCTAAGTTAATCAATCTTGAAAATTCAATGTATATCCTTCCAAATCCTTTTCAATGCAAAATTATATATGCACACATCTATTAATACCTTATTATCTTCAGCACATAAAACAGAACCAAGTG
This sequence comes from Glaucomys volans, assembly GCA_020662805.1. Lineage (NCBI taxonomy): Eukaryota > Metazoa > Chordata > Mammalia > Rodentia > Sciuridae > Glaucomys > Glaucomys volans. Next base: position 226,949 of record JAJEJO010000409.1, read on the forward strand.
TGCTCTCAGAATGGTATCATAAACATTATAGGTGCTCCATAAATATTTGTTGAATGAATTAATAGTTTGCTCTGTGTGTGTGTGTGCACACACATGCACACGCACACTTTTCTGTATCTGGCATTTATCAGTCAATACCTCTATGTAATCACTCCATATGGATTTAACCAATCTTATAGATAGTTGCAGAATAACCTATGGTTATGAAGGTAACATTAATTTACTTAACTACAACCCTAATTGATAGTCAAGATGCTTTTTACTCTTTTGTTACTATTAATAATAACTAACACCTATTGAGTGCTTACCAAGTATCAAGTATATTTTTTAGCACTTTATGTATATTAAGTTACTGAAGTAACGTCCTCTGCATTTTAGAAAACTGAGCAGGAATTGGTAAGAACCTTAGGGCTATACTGACAGTAGGTGGCAAACTACTCAGCATGGATTCCAAGTACATTTCACTAAATTACTCCTATAGAAGGTAGCAATTGACACAATTGTACAGTATATTGGAACAATACTTTGTTTTATTTGTAGCTTCTCTGATATATGTGTATATGTTATATTGCTAGATTGATTTGCAAAATAGCAGTAATTATTTAAATACCCACCAGCAGTGTATGAGAGTGTTCTTTCCTCTAGCAGTATTATTTTTATTTCTTTTTTTTTTTTTTGCCAAACTGGTTTTCAAACAGTATGCTTCTCCCACAGTAGTGGGGTTGAGCAACACAATTTAGAGGCCAATTGGACTTGCTTTATTATAAATTGCTGCATTAGTTAGGATTCTCCAGAGAAACAGAACCAAGAAGAGTGGCTAGGTGTGTGTGTGTGTGTGTGTGTGTGTGTGTGTGTGAGTGTGTGTGTGTGTGTGCACGTTTCTCCAGAGAAACAGAATAAGGGATTGGCTGACCTGTTTATGAAGGCTGCAAAATACAAAACTGTGCAAGGGAGGCCAGCAGGCTAGAGACGCAGAGATAAAGTAATGATGTAGTTCAAGCCCGAGGCATGTTTGCTGCAGAATTCCTTCTTGCTTGAGGGGTGGTCAGACTCTGTGTTTGATTCTGTCTTTAACTGATCAGATGAGGCCTGCCCCACATTAGAGACATATTCCTTTACTCAAAGTCTCATTCAAAAATACCCTCACAGAAACACCCAGAATCATGTTTGATCAATACCTGGGGCACCATGACTCTGTTGACACATAAAATTAACCATGTTCACATAAACTTTATTGCAGTATATTTTTATAATTATTCTATTAGTTATTGTAGTTATTGTTAATCTTTTCTGTGCCTTTCAATAATTTTTCAGTATGTTTATAATGAATTGTTTGTCTTTTCTGTCACCTTAAACAATACTGATATTGGTTCAGTAAATGTGGTGTGAATGTTTTCCCAATCTCTTATATACTTTATTTCTTATACTATTTCTCATAAGCATTTTACATTTTAAATTATTAATTTAATACTTTATCATCAGTGAACCACAGAGTCACTGAAATTTAGATGAAAATTATACAGTCCTTGCAGATTCCATTGTTCTCATAATCACATTTGAGTTTCTAATCTTCTCAATTGACTTTAGGAGACTTTTTAATATTTATTTAAAATCAACTCAGTCTTCCTCAACTCTACAAAGTTTTTGGAAAAATGTGACATAAATCATCTGCTTTTTTTTTTTTTCCAGAGAAAGGAACCTAGACTGTGACCTGGGAATGTGGGAAAGAATTTCAACAATTTTAATATGCACTTTTTAATTATATTTTTACATCTCTGAAATCTGGAGGAATGTTAGAGTCAGTGGTAGGTTTTAGCTTCACTGATAACAATCTATGGAATTAGCACAGCAGCTTTCAATTAATAACATGCAGTATCTGTACCTCTGAACGGCTTACAGCTATCCATTCTGTGCCATGCAGATTGGACCTTGGTTAGGCAGCCGGGGGCTGTGGAGACTGAGATCCAGTTCACACTGCACTTGATAAACCAAATGCCTGCAGCTTGGGTCCAACCAAAGGGGTGAGTTTTTTTCTAATTTACACAAAAGTCCTTTAGGGACTCATAGCTTCCCTGAGCCTTTCCATCTGTAATCCAGTCCAGCTCCACTAAAGATGCATTAGAGTACCCTTGATACTCTAATATTGCCAGCGGTAGCAGCATTCCTGTGAGTTTGTTCCTTATTCCTGACCTCTGCCACAGCTGGAGCCCCATCTTTTTGTGCCACCTCCCCATTAGCATCTTGATGTCATTGGAGGAGTGCTTGTGGAGGTGTCCACTTAGGCCACGAGGGCAAACTCAAACTCCACCTTGGGGCCTGTGTGCAGGTACTGCTGCTCAGGCTCCTAGAAGAAAGCAAACACAGGCGGAGGAGGGTCATAACTCAACAAAATGGAAATTGCTCCTACATAATCCCAAGCTCCAATCTGAAGGCAACACTGACAAGTTATAAGACAATCTATAAGAACTAAATCTCATCTCAAGGAAGATTGGGTCCGAATCCATGGTTGTGGGCCACAGGAGACATAAACCTCTAGGATACATTACAAAGCAGCATGGTGGGCTAAAGTGTCCTGCTTACAAATCAGGCCCACTCAGGACAAAGGCCACTGTTTCCAGTGACAGCTGTTCTCCCCACAGCAGGGCCCCTGGCTCTGGGAATGCCCTTCCTCTTTCACCCTTTAATGCCTGGTTGTGGGTTGAATTATGTCTCTCACCCCAAAGTCTTATGTTGAAGTCCTAACCCAGTACCCCAGAATGTGACTACTACATATGTGGAAATAAGTCTTTAAAGAGGTAATTAAAAGATGTCATTAGGGTGGGCCCTTATCCAATATGACTGGTATCCTCAGTAAGAAGAGATTAGGGCACAGGCACACATGGAGGGACAACCTGTGAGGACCAAAGAAGAAGCTGCCATCTACAAGCCAAGGAGAGAGCCCTCAAGAGGAACCAACCTGCCCACATCTGGATTTTGGATTTTCAGCTTCCAGACTGAGATAGTAAATTGCTATTGTTGAAGCCACCCAGTCCTTCGATACTTTATCACATCCCATCTGTGATAATTGGTTAGGCAGCCCTTGCAAACTAATATAGGGGGTGACAATTGCCTGCCTTTATTCATCTCAAAGTGTTTCATCATTCCATGGAGATGAGAGAATTACAGAGCTGAAGGAGAGGAGAACCCAAAGTTTCCAAGGAAGGTAGAGGGAAATTCTATGTATATTTACTATTAGTTCACGTTTATTATTAATCTATAACACCAACTATATTTATTTATTTATTTATTTATTTATTTATTTATTTTGGAAAAAAAAAAGGAACCTAGAGCAAATAGTTCCTGTTTTAGTCAGATTTTTTGCCACTGTGACTAAAAGATTTGACAAGAACAATTTTAAAGGTGGAAAAGTTTACTTGGGGCTCACATTTCAGAGTTCTCAGTGAAAGCACCCAGAAACCACTCCAGACATGGGAACTCACACAAGAGATTTTATCAGGCAGACGAGCAGAGTGTCTACCCTGAAGAGAAAGAGAGAGTAAGAGAGTGAGTGATTACCCTTAAATAGTGAAAGCCTGCAGGCTACTTGGACCAATGACTAACAAGAAAGTTAACAATCTAAACTAAAAATGGTTTGTGGGGAGTAGGCAGAATCAGGGGAGAAATGGCTGCAGCCTTGTTCCTTACACTCAGTCCATAGACAGCTGACTCCATTGCATTGGGACCAAGATGAGACAGAACCTCAAGGCAGAAAGGCAAGCTGGGGAAAAGCAGCTCGGAACATGGCACCAAGGATAAAATACATATCCTAAAGGCATGCTCCTAGGGGCCCGCCGCTTCCAGACACTCCCTACCTGCTTACAGGTAATCAGTTCAAGTGGGTTAATGCACTGAAGTAGGTTAAGGCTCTCAAAACTCAATTATTTCACGTCTAAACTTTCTTGCATTGTCTCACGCATGAGCTCATATCTGAACTAAACAGTTTCCATGCATGGAAACTATTATTCAGAGGTTTGAAAAGTTCACCATCATTGAAATATAATATTGATTACAATGTTTAATTCTTAGAAGAACCAATGGAATGAATTTCAGCATTTACCCCATGCTGTTACAGTAAATCAGTTTATGTTGGTAAACATTTTCCTTCAAAATTGTTTTAAACGAAGTATTATGGTCTAGGTATTAGGTGTTCCCCATAAAGCTCATGTGTGTAACCATGCAAGATTTAGAGGTGAAATGATTGGGTTATGACAGCCTTAATAATGCAGTGAATTAATCCTCTGATAGGGATTAACTGGGTTATAACTGTAGGCAGGCAGGGTGTGGCTGGAGGAGGTGTGTTATTTGGGGTGTGTCTCTGGGGTTTACATTTTGTCCCTGAGGAGAATCTCTCTCTGCCTCTTGATGGCCATGTCCTGACCTGCTTTCCTCCACCAAACTCTTCTGCCATGATGTTCTGGAAAAAGACCTGACAAGAACACATAGTCTAAACAAATTGTTCAAACATTGTTCTCACTCAACTTATTTTTCAATTTTAATTTTTATTGTCTTTATAAGTACTATTCTTTTAAAGCCATAATATGAAATTTAAGAAAATAAATAAGTCTTTAAGCATCAAAGTCTATTTTAAATCTGAAAAAATATGTAAGTATGTCTTAAGGAAAAGCATCAATCTCTCAGATTTACATAGAATGTATAATTTTTTCCATTCATTTAATTTTGTAATAATTATTAGCATAATTACTATCACCAATTTGTACCTCGCTGCATTTTATCTCAAATTTTCACCAAGAACAAAGTGCTGTATATCTTAACTGTATCTAACCTTTGGCATATAAATAATAATTTCTTATAATTAATATTAATTTTGAAGTTGATTTATATGTTTTTGGTGATGGGTTTATTTTTTAATAAAGTCTCCTACTTCCCACATATAAAATTACTTCCTACTCCTAACTGTGATATCAGCTCATGTAAGATTACTGACTCCTGGAAGGCAAAGGACAGGTTTTTTTTTTTTAACTCACTTAACTTTCAGCTATATTGGTCCAGTTTTTATATTGTATTTGGTTGGTTGGTTGGATGACAACGTGAGAGTTTTTGTTAAGCAAAGGAAAGAATTATTTAATTCTGGAATCATTTATTGTTGGGACCTGGCAAATCTTTTCCTTTAGAAATCTGGCGAGATGTTTCTGTGTGATGTCATATGTAACACAGGCCTACAAGACCTTAGGGATCTTAACACCTGTTATATATCCATGTTTTTACAACCCTTTCAGAAATGATTTCAAAAGATGTGTGTATCTTTGAAGAAAAAATAAGTTGAAAAAATAAGTTGATTTTAAATAAATATTGAAAAGTCTCCTAACATCACCTTAAAAACTAGAAACTCAAAAGTGTTTATAGTATGATGGTGTCCACATGCATCTAACTTTCATCTAAGTGTCAGTGACTCTGTGACTCTCTGAGTACATTAAAAATTAATAATTCAAACCTTAAAATGTTTATATGATTAGAAACAGTGTGAGAGAAAAGATTGCAGACAAATTCTAAGTTTAGTATAGTCATTTAAAAGGTAGGTTTTTCAAATGGATTCAATGGTGGCAACAAAGGAAGGTGGGTTTTGGTACCTCTCCTCTCATCTTCATTAGATTCTCAAGACTCCTCAAATAATAATAGTAATGTCAAAAATAAAATGGAAAAAATTAACAACACGTATGCAAGTGATAATAAAAGCTTCTGTAGAAAATTCTGATATTAAATAAAGTGCTAGATTGCAAAGAACACTTGAAGACTAAGCCCCTCTTTCTACACCCAGAGCTCACCCTGCCAGTCCTTCTTGCAACACAAGTACAGCTATTAATGTACAGTAGTCCTTTTGGAGCTGTTAATGGTCTTGAAGCCTGACCTGCCACTTATTAGTGATTACTACCTAAAATAAGGCTAATAAAACCCTGCCCCATAGGGTTTCTGAAGGAATTGCTCCTCACTTTATAACTTTCATCTGTTATTATTCATAGCTTTCATCTGTTATCTCTTATAAGTATTGATATTTTTTGAAAAAATTGTAGAGATGAAATCCCTGTCATTTATAAAACACAAGGGATAAAAGCAAAATTCTTAACATAGTCATGGATCTTAGGATCATCCTCAAGAAACAATCTGTTTCATACACGAAAACCTAAATTTTTTTTAAAAAAATATTTCTTTAGATGTTGATAGACCTTTATGTTTTTCATTTATTTATATAAACGAAATGGTGCTGAGAATTGAACTCAGTGCCTCAACACATGCTAGGCAAGCACTCTACCACTGAGCCACAACTCCAGCTCCAAAAACCTAAATTTTTATAGAAGATACACCAGGGTGGATTTCAGACAAGTATTCTCCATTTCATTAACAGAAAAGAATTAAAATTAACAAAAGCTTTTCTTATGTGTGCTACAGAAAATTTTAGAAAGGATAAGCAATAAGATCAATTAACAAAAGAAGTCTTTAGCATATCAAAGAACTTCTAAAATTTATAGCATAGCATTGTAGTGATTTATCCTAGTGATGCACCTCTCCACACACCTTGAAATCAGCTATATCCGGTGCTGGAATAGACAGGAGTCAGTTATTCTTGGGACATATTAGATTAGTTGAAATACACTAATTTCCACTTATCCTCAGTTTATCTTTGTGAGGTTTTGGTTACTACTCTGAACTTACAGATGGAAAGTTAATAGCTGAATGCCATGTTACAATGCTTATGTCATTCACCTTCATCTCATCACATTATGACGATATGTTAGTACAAGATTTTTTGAAAAGGACCATGTGCACATAAATTTTATTACAGTATATTTTCATAATTATTGTATTAGTTATTGTAGTTATTATTACTCTTTTCTCTGCCTAATTTACAAATTAAACTTTATCATAGGTATGTAGGAAATACACATAATGTGTGTGTGTGTGTGTGTGTGTGTGTGTGTATGTGGGTGTGTATATGGTTCGGTACTATCCTGTTTCGTGCATCCACTGGGATCTTGCAATGTCTCCCTCACGGATAAGTCAGGGTACTGTCTTCAGAAGAGTCACTTGAATACTATCCCTCTGACTTAGAGAAATACAAGCGCCCTATAAAATTACCATCTGAAATAAGGACTTTGAAAACAAAATCTGTCACAAAATCATCAATATTACAGAGTTGTTTGTCTTCACTTTGTTTTTGTTTTAATTATTAGAAATAATGCAAACAAAGTGCTCAATACAAAGTATAGTAGTCTCACAATACACAACAGTGCCGTCGCTTTTGTCATGCAATATCATATATTCTCTCTTTTTTTTTTTTTTTTTGCGGTGTTGGGGATTGAACCCAGGGCCTTGTGCTTGTGAGGCAAGCAAGCACTCTACCAACTGAGCTATATCCCCAGTCCCGTATATTCTCTTATTTGTACGTCCCATCAACACTTAACATATATTTGGCGATTACATAAATATTTATCGAATGAATGAATGACATTAATGATAGCCCCATTACACTCTGTGGTCAAATTCTACAGTACCCCGTTCCAAGTTAGACTATGACGTCACTGAAACCAGGGATAAGATTGGTTCCCAGTTGCTCACGTTGCTAAACTACAATTCCCAGCATTCAGTCAAACGCCGCGGTTGCCGCGCACTCTGGAAAAGAAGTCTCCATTGGTTACGTAGAAGCGCTAATGCACGCGCTTTAGAACACGTACGCACGGAGACTGCGCAAATCTCCTCGTCCGAATTCTGCGGAACTCATTTTGCGTGTAGTGATTTTTAGCCGGCAGGATTTAAGATGAACTTCATTTCCGGTACCACCGGAAGCAACTTGAAAATGGCGTCTTCTTCGCCGAGTGGGACAGTTACGGCTGCTGGAAAAAGTGAATTTCGCAACCAGAAGTCGAAGCCGGAAGACAGAGGTGAGGTTGTGTGAAAGCCAAAATCTTGGTTTTGTGGATATTGAATTGCGATGTTTTTCTTTCATTGGGTCTGGACGTGTAAAGCCATTTGTAGCCTGTTTTGTGCGGCTAAGTGTCTATAATTGCTGTCGGTGTGGGCGTTGACAGGGCCTGGAGGAATAACTGGCCGGTATTCTGGCCTCGTGTTTCCAGCCCATTCTTTACTTGCTAAATCTCCCCCCAGTCCCCCACCACCACAGCACCAATCCCAGTGAAGCTGTTGTGGACTCCATCTCCTCTAAAAGGATGAGGATTTAAGAATTGCAGAGGACGCTGTGAGAATTTTCAGCGCGCACTGACAGAATGAGGACTAGGATTTGGTGGGATAGGTAATCATTATGTATAGCGAACGCTGATAATGAAGGAGTGAAAGACAGTAATTAATATGTGGAAGGAGCTCTCTGGCATGTCCTTAATTCTAGTTTTCTCAGCAAAGAAATTTTGAAACATTTATCATTATTCCTTTTCGTCAGATGGCTAAAATGTTAGACGACATAGTTCTTAGGCTTTAGACTGCCCTGTTTTTAAGTTGCTTTCTTGCGTTGTTGTCTCGTTTAACCTAGCTATCTTCATTATGAAAGATTAGAGAAATAGCTGAGGAGTTGATCAACCAATCTTGTAAGAAGTGTCATAAGGCTTGAACTCATTCAGAATGCATTGGGAAGGTATTAAAGATTTTTACATTGTTGCTTTACTTTTATACAAGTATGTAATGTACATAGCAGAGACTGCATATGAAGTTAAAAGATCAAAGTCAACCCTGGAGGAACTAACACTGAGACTATGAAGTAAATAAGGTTACTATATCCCAGAAATGCCCTACATGCTTGTGTAGATCATATTGTCCTTTCTGGGAACCTGCAGTTACCATTCTGAATGTTGTTGAGCATTCTATTACCTTTCTTCATACTCTTCACTGCCTATTCAACAAAGTAGTTTAATTTTGCCTGATTTTTGAGTTTTATATGATTGAAAGTGGATTGTATGTATTCTGTCTTGCTCAGGCTTGGCTTTATTTTGGTTATTCAACTAGGGTGACTCCCTTTTTCTTTTCACTCTTATATGATATTCTTCTGCAAGAATACACATCAATTTGTATTTTAATTCTACACGTAGAAGACATTTGGTTTGTGCCCATTGCTTGTGATTATAAACTGCTGCTATGACAAACAAAACCTACAAAATTAAAATTAGCGATGAAAAAAATTATATACCAAAATACATCTTTGTGCATGTTTTCTGTTAACATGCTGTGCATTTAGGTTTGGAATCCTTAAAGTGTAGGGTTTGTGTAAGTAATGCTAACACTTTTCCTCAAAGATTGTGCCAGTTGTGACTCCCAATAGCAGTTTTCATTTGCTCTAAATTTATACCAAACTTTATTATCTGAATTTTGAATTTCTCTTATTTTGGTAGGTATGACATGGTATCTGGTTGTGGTTTTACTTTGACTGTCTCTGCTTACTGATGAGTTTGTCCATTGTTTTACATGTTTCTGAACTATTTAGAGTTCCTTTATTATAAACCCCCTTTGTACTTCTTTTATTTGTTTTGCTTGTTTCAGGATTAGGGTGGGCTGACTTTTTTCTTATCAATTCATAGCTACTGAAATTGGATTAAAGATGCATTTTAAGTAGATTTGAAAAATTTTTAAAGAATATTAGGGAGTGAATGATATATGAGGATGACCTAATTCTCTACAATTTGAACCAGAAATAGCAAAGTGAATGTGAATAAAAGAAGCAGAAAGCAAGTTTACTTGACCTGGATCAATAACATGGACTAAAGGCCTGCTAAAGAATTTCAGTGTGCGAAAGAATTTCCTAATAAGATTTCTAAAACACGGATTCCTGGGCCTCTCATCCCAGAGTTTCTGATTCAGTAGATCTGGTGTGGGACCTAAGAATTTCATTTCTAACAAACTTCCACTTTATGCTGATGCTATAAATCTATGGATCACATCTTTGAGTAGAATTAGAGAGTAGCTATTGAATTTAAGGGGTTTCTAAAATCCAGTTATAGGAGCTTTAATAAAGGATTCAGGAGATAATGTATGGCCCTGAGAATGTATTTTCTTTTAGTAAAAGGAGACCTAGACTGAGTCAGCTCTATTTTCCCTATACAAGGCACTTAACCTTTTTAGGACTGAGTCTCTTTTTCTATAAAATGGGAATAATAATAACAGATTCTCCATATCTTGCTAGTTGCTGTGAAAGCCATATAGAAATGGGGCACTGAAAACTCTTTGGAGAACCTAAAATGCTGTTCAAATAATTTTTAACTGACATTATACCCCAGAATGAGCTTTTTAGAAATTTTACACACACACACACCCCACACACACAGGTTCCAGTGGTTTGGGAGTCTGAGGCAGGAGCCAGCCTCAGACAAAAGGGAGGCACTTTGATTTCAAAGCCAGCCTCAGCAAAAGGGAGGCACTAAGCAACTCAGTGCCTAACTAAATAAAATACAAAATAGGGTTGGGGATATAGGTCAGTGGCCGAGTTACCCCTGAGTTCAATTGCTGGTACCGAATAAATAAATTAAAAGTGAGGTAAACATAATTGTATTTGAATCTTCAACTCTATCATCGTGTAGTACAGTAGAAGTTTTTAGAGTTCCCACTATCTTTCAGGGGTATGCTGGTGAGTATGGAATAAGGAGAAGAGTTCCTTCCCTTAAAGAACTGTCTTACGAAGTAACTGTGATGTAAGAGATTATTTTATACAGTGTTGATAATGAGGAGGCATATTCTTTGTTGAATAATATAAAAGCAGGGAAGAAGTAATGCAAAAAGAGTATCGGGAAGGTTTTTAATGTGTATGTATATAATGTTAACAGAGTGTCCCAAATACCTTTAAAATGTGACCTGTAAATTTTTTCCTATCTATAGATGAATCAGAACTCCTCACTGTTCCTGATGGTTGGAAGGAACCAGCGTTTTCTAAAGAGGACAATCCCAGAGGACTCTTGGAAGAGAGCAGTTTTGCAACTTTGTTCCCCAAATATAGAGAGGCTTATTTGAAAGAGTGTTGGCCTTTGGTGCAGAAGGCCTTGAATGAACATGTATGCATATTTTATACATTCTTTTGAGACTTTACTCTCACTTATGCCTAATTAAGTGAATGTGTGCTCATTAATTTCTTTTTAAGGGTGCCACACAGCTGGTTACTTTGTTTTTTTTTGTTTGTTTGTTTTGTTTTGTTTTTTTGGTAGTTTAAACAGTAGGTAAATTTTATTCTTAGAGATTTTATATTTTTACTTTTGCAGGTAATAAAATTACTTTGAAAAATTCACATACTTTAATGTTTTAGAGGTTTCATGAACTATCTAAAACTTACCTGTGTAGTACAAATTTCAGAATACTGTGATAGTTACCACATACCTGTTCAGTTTGAACTGAGTCATGTTCCTAATTGCTTAATTTTCATTTGCCTCTTTATTTTTGTGGTTGAACTCTAGTTCTTGCCCTTGAGAGTTAATACTTAATTTTCTTAATTATTACTTCTTTTCTGAACCCAGGATAATTTGTTTTTACTTTGTATTTAGTCCCCAAAACATCTAGAAAATAGTTTGGAAAGAAAAGTCATTTCTCACTCTTGAGAGTAGATCGTAGGTTGGAGCTGGGTCCAAAAGTGAAGTTACACAGCTTTACATTTTTATTTTAGGTGTTAAGTATGGACTCATTTAAATTGATGTATTTTTAAAACTAGAGATTAGTCCAGTAAGTACGAAATATTCTAAAGCCAAGTATAAATGGTTCAATATTCTTATATTCTGTGAGGTAGGAAATTAATCAAGTATTCATTATTTATATTTAATTACCTAGCTTCTTCAGGGAGGGAGTTGATAGAATTTGAGAGATGGCTCAATGGCATAGAGGTTAATAGATTAGTTGATATAGGCTCTTTAATTATTTAAACCTGAATTCATTTTTAGACAACTGCTTGTTTGGTCTTTCCTTCTCTTTGTAGCATATTAAAGCAACCCTGGACCTGATCGAGGGCAGCATGACTGTTTGTACAACTAAGAAGACTTTTGACCCATATATCATCATTAGGGCTAGAGACCTAATAAAACTTTTGGCAAGGAGTGTTTCATTTGAACAGGTGAATCTAGAATTAGATTTACTTATATTAACCTTAGACAACCTATAATGTATCTTTTCTTTCCTGACTCCCTTCTTCCCTTCTTCTTGCGCTCCATTCCTTCACCATTGCAGTTTCATGTTCGCTTAGATTATCACTAGTCTTGGGTTCGGAAAATGAGTAATTGTTAAGAATATTGATGTTTCTTATTTTTCCAAAAGGCAGTACGGATTCTTCAGGATGATGTTGCATGTGATATCATTAAAATAGGTTCCTTAGTAAGAAATAAGGAACGATTTGTAAAAAGAAGACAACGGCTTATTGGTCCAAAAGGCTCTACATTGAAGGTACTTTTTATCAGTTGAGTTTCTTCATCTGTAATTAATTTTTCATTGTATTGAATTTCAACTTACTTTTCTTTCAATATAGGCATTGGAACTCCTAACAAACTGTTACATTATGGTTCAGGGAAATACAGTTTCAGCCATTGGACCTTTTAGTGGCTTAAAAGAGGTAAGAACTATTATATTCAAGTAATCATCAGAGAACAAATGAAATGATTTGGTTATAATTTGTTATATAATGTATTTTAGTATTATATTTTTAGAATGTGTTTTGTTTGCCTGTTAGTAAATACATTGTATTTAACTTATTGGAAATGTAACTTAAGGAAATCATCACCCCTAACATTTTGGCCAACCTTTGATGACTGGAGAAATCTATTTCTGAATTAGTCCTGTGCACCATCACTCTTCTCACTATAAAATTTAAATGGGTATTTAAGAACTTAGTCTATAATATATATGAGAAATGTAGTGCATTTACATATTTTCAAGTGAAAATTGAGTGGACATCTCATTATTTGCAATAATGTATGCAGCCAGTAGAGATCAGACTCTGAAAATACTTTTTCTTTGAAGAATACATTTTCTTTTGTTTGAAGTTTAGTATGTATATTTAATGTTTTCCTGAATCTTTTCTTTAACTTGCCAATAGTATGAAAGCATCTGTAACAAATGCTGTTTCTGTTAGCTCCTTTTGCTGCTGTTACCGTCTGGATCTGGCTGTGCATTTTTGCTTCTTTACTTAGGAGGCCTTTAATAGTAATTCTATTGACCCTCTTCTCATGTGGCAATAGTAAGTCTATTGAGTACTTTATAGTTTTGTAAGGTCTTTAAAATATTTAATTTTTACCATAGGCTCTTGAGGTATATAGGTCAATCTCCATATTACAAATGAAAAAACTAGAACATGACAATGAAGCTACTTTCTTAAATGAAGTAGCGGTTTCAGGATTTGAGTCCTCATTTTCAAACTCTAAATCCAGTTCTTTTCTCCTTAAATCACATAGCTCCAAGGTGTTATATTAGTTCCAAGTACCAAATTTCAGCACTGATAGAGAAACATTGTATCCAAGGGAGGTTGACTACTATTATGAAAGATCTAGAAGCCATTCAGAGCAATTGAAGGAACTGGTCTTCAATTTGGTGGTCATTCCTTGATTCATTGACTGTGATGAAATATGTAAACTCCTGCCTATTTTATTAAAATCTTTATAGGAGACTAATTCTTTTTTTTTTTTCCCGCAAATTTCAGGTTCGAAAAGTAGTTCTAGATACCATGAAGAATATTCATCCTATTTATAACATTAAAGTGAGTGATAATTGTATGTGACTACCAGTGATTTAAACTTAACTGCAGAAACTTTTCTTGAAATTAAATCTTTTATGAAAGCCTAATATACAAATCTGATAGAACAACTAATTTGCATAAATTAGAGGGTAGAATTCAGCTCAGCCAATTCACCTCTGCCCCAGTCCTCCTTTGGGGCTTAGGTCTCCAATGTAAAAACTATCGAAGGAATACTATAATTTATTATATAGTTCTAATATAATGAAAATAAGTTTTATAGAATTGTAGGTAATACCAATTTAGTTTTCTTAAACTATGATCCCATGTATTTTATTTAAAGATGTGATCTTTCAGAATTTTACCTATTTCTATTAAAACTGGAATATCTTAGATTACATTAAAACCTTTGGAATTGAACACTTAAATTGTGGTCCCTCTGGAGAAGGAGCTGTTACATCCCATGTGCACAAAGTTTGTGATTGTGCTTGGAAATGTAATGGTATGATGAGCTATTATGATGGGTATTTATTGAGCAATTCACTTAAATTGATAAGTTAAAAGGTCACTTAGATTGGGGTTAAGGTTATTTTGAATTACATTGGAACATTACAGATAGAAGGGTAGTTGTACATCTGATGCTCGGTTGGTTTCCTCTTAATGTTCCAATGTATATAAAATTCAAGTGAGTGGGGGTGAATGTGAGAATATTATTGACTTTTGTCTAATCATTAAAACATTTACTCTTTTCATTCCCTGTTATCTCAAAGGCTATTAAAAGTTTCCTGCTTACAGGGAACATCAACTAATTAAGAACCCCACTTATTGTAATTAAGTTGCATTATAAAGGTTTTGTTGAAATAATCACTGGAAAACTGAGTTTCATTTTAATCTCTTAACAATTCTGCATTTCTTAATCTAAATTTCTAATGATTTCCTGATGCTTGACTGATTGTACATATTTATGATGACATATCTTTTTAGTAGTACAATTGGTTAATTCTGTTGAAGAGACTGAGAACTGTTCCTTTTAAAATTGTTTTTGTAAAGGAAAAATATTTATAATAGTTTAAACAAATGTATCAATTTTGAAATTAAATTTTATTTATATATGTATGACTGAAGACTTTAATGATTAAACGAGAGTTGTCAAAAGATTCTGAATTACGATCACAAAGTTGGGAAAGATTCTTGCCACACTTCAAACACAAAAATGTGAATAAACGCAAGGAACCAAAGAAGAAAACTGTTAAGAAAGCATATACACCATTTCCACCACCACAGCCAGAAAGTCAGGTTAGTATTAAATGTTGAACTTTATGTAAAGGAAAATCTGGTCTTATTTTCTCAGAAATATTATTTAGGGTAGTTAGGTGGGGAGAGAGTGTGTATTTTTTATAGAGATAGAAGAAGCTGAATTGTAAAGAGGCACATTCTGAGCTAACTGCATTCAGGAGTGGGGTCTTCACACCTCGAGTGAACTGCATCAAGATGTTTATTGTCAGTTGTGTTCTTGTAGCCACTGAGAATGTTCTATAGATTTAAAAAAATTGATTTAGCCCACAGTATTTCTACTTTACTTCAGCAATATTCTTTTGTGACCTGTTCTGTGTGGTTTTAGAAATCTTAAATTCTAAATATTCATTCTTTTTCCGATTCCTTCCATTTTGTCCATTGTCTTCTGGTTCATTTCCAGCTCTGGCCAGAATTTCCTTTTCTTTTTGTTTTGTTTTCTGCTGCTTTTCCCTTCTATAAAACCTTGCTAGCAAAACTTGTAAGACTTGGATAAGTCCAAAAACTTTCCCATAATGCCCTACCATATGAAACTGCAGAAATCCTGTCTGTGCATTTTATCTACTAGAAATTCATATTTCTATCCTCAGATCTTCCTATCTGGCAGCTCTTTTTGTCTTAATTCTCTGAGCACCCTCTGGCTCCTAGCAGATGATGTAGCATTTATTTTTCTGAAATATTTGAGGCCATCAGAAAAAGCTCCTTCAACTTACTCTTCTTTCTGTAATCCTTTTCCTCATCTGCATCAATTATTTCCACCTGTGTGATTCCGTCTGCATCTCTGGTATCACTTAAGTATTCCATTCTTTGTGTATGTCTTAAAAATAATTCATCTCTAGTAGTTGTTTTCTGCTCAGGATATAATCCCTTCCTTTTCTATCATCTTTTCTCCTCCACAGCCCTATGTTTTGAGTTTTTCAGGGAAGGGATGATGAAAGGCCAAAGAGAAAAAAGGAGTAGTGATCATGGTAAAAAAAAAAAAAAAAAAAAAACCAATGGAAATGTTAGCTCACAGAGCCTACTTTGAAAGGAGAACAAAGTGAGACCAGAAAGAAAATGATCGCTGGGAAGAACATAGTGATCCAGTTACTTACCCTGCTTCCATAGCATCTGCCATATTTCTAATGACTGTCCTGTACTTACTATTTAGCTGTTCTTCCTTCCTTACCCCTGCAAGCCTCTTTTTAGTCTTTTTTTATTAACACATATTAATTATACATATTAATAGGGTTCAGTGTGAAATTTCCATATAGTATACCAAAGTGTCCTGATAGGACCTACTATCCTTTTTCTTCCTCCGTCCCCAATCTGTAGTTCTTGTTGCTGTCTTTATGAATTAGTCATAGAGAGTACTGACTCCACTGCTTTTACGCCAAGGACATTGTGACTTTCTTAGGAAATTACTTTTCATCTACATTATTTCCAAAATATTTATAAATACTGTTTTCAATAGATTGATAAAGAATTGGCTAGTGGTGAATACTTTTTGAAGGCAAATCAAAAGAAGCGACAAAAAATGGAAGCAATAAAGGTAAGACTTTATGATTCGCTAACAACATTAGTAACAGTTCATAGGTACTGAATTCTTACAATTAAACTTTATTTTACAATATATTTCTTAATAATGTAGGCTAAACAAGCAGAAGCTCTCAGTAAGAGACAGGAGGAAAGAAACAAAGCATTTATTCCACCTAAAGAAAAAACAGTTGTGAAACCTAAGGAAGGTAATGCTCATTTTTCACTTTTTGATATACAAGTTCACTTTCTGTGAAAAATAAACCTGTAGAGAATTTGTCTGAATCTGTCATTTTAGAAAGAAGTAACCATATCTTTCATCAGTTGTCTTAGCATTTCCTTAATTATCAAGTCTAGAGATAAGAAGTGAATGAGGTAATTTATAATTCAGTAGCAGCTAATGCCTATTTCAGAGTATCCCAGAATGACCGTCCTTCCCCATTCTCTGACCCATGCTTGGGAAAGGTGAAAATGCAGAGTAATCTGTGTATCTTCTATAAAAATAGAAGTAACTTAAGCTTTGCTATCATAACTCCAAGAGGGCTTTCAGAAATTGTTCTTATTTATTTGATCTGTGGCTTATCATTTGTTTCTATGTTGTTAACATTGAGTTTTACTTTGGACTAAAGAACACCAACAAAGTAATGACAGGAGATTTTTTTTTTTAGGGATATTAAAAAGATACTAAGAGAGAACTCTTAATGCCTTTTCTTCTTCATTTCTAGCCTCATTCTAAAGTAGTCCTCCAAAACCGTCAGTGGCACATTGTTTAAACTGTCATGCCATCTCCTAGCAACATGTACATTAACTGTTGGTTTATTTTCAGTTTGTACAATCTGTCAAGTACTTTGGGTACTTGGTAGCAAGTTAACCTCAGCCTATGTTAAGTAAGAATAAGCTGTTGTATATAGTGGAGGCTCTAAATTTCTGTGCATCTCAAGTGGCTAGGTTGTATGTATGGTGACAATTTTATCTTGTGATTCTTTTATGTTCTTAAGTACCATGTGTAAATGGTAAACAGATTGCATTTTTTTATTGTTTATTTTGTTCATGCTTTTGGCATTGATTCAATGCTTGGCACTGTTAGGAAGACATCCAACTACTCTGAAGTTGCTGTCTTTTTTACAGAAACTTTGTTAATACTAGTCATTAATAATCAAACTAATATTTGGAAATCTTAAAGTTTTTATTATGGTCTTACATGAAGTACATTTTGACCTATAGCTTCATAATTCGCTTATTAAAATTATTGAAGCTGGAAGGGCTATGTGAAATATTTTTTATGAAATGAAACTTTAAATTATTTCAGTGTGCAAGATGGAAAATTGACATATTAATAAGAATAAAGAATATAAATAGTCTCAAGTAAAGTTTAAGAAAAAATATTAATTAAATTCAGTAATTGGTACAAATTGTTTAAACTGTCATACCACTTTCCTATGTACTGTCACTAATGCATGTTTAAAGACTTCATGATTTGTTTTCTTGTACTTTAAAGAAATTTCTAACTTTAGGCAGGTGTTTTATATTTTATAACATGACCTTTCAATTATTAAAGTAGTGTTCTGAAACACATTGTTTTAATTTCTAAAGAATTACATATATTTTCTATTTAATTTTTGTAGCATCTGCTGAAACTAAAATTGATGTGGCTTCCATCAAGGAAAAGGTTAAGAAAGCAAAGAATAAGAAACTGGGAGCTCTTACAGCTGAAGAACTTAAGCTTAAGATGGAAGCAGATGAAAAGAAAAAGAAGAAAAAAAAGTAACATTGAAAAAATAACCAAAACCCCCTGAACTAGAACTTACAAAGCTATCTCCTTTTGTAAAGGATTTTGAGATATCAGGGCGTTAGTTGCCTTATGTGTAAGAAATAATATTTCCAAGTTGCTTTTGTTCATGTAATAATATTCTTTATAAACATATTCTATTCTTGTGTTTTGAAAATTTTTGTGTTAGAAAGTGCTATATGTGTCTTTTTATACATGTTACCTAATCAGTCCCAGGCAGGTTTTTCCTAAGTATGAGTTTAGGAGTAACTTTTAAGTGTTTTTATATATACTTTTTTGGAATGTGACTATTGTAATTTTTCATTAAATCAAAGTCTTATTTCATTGGTTAGTTTTTAAACATAATCATGTCCCAGCATTTGGTTTTGAGGAAAATAAATACCAGTTTTTCAGTGCATTCTCTCTCCCTAAGTATCCCTTCTTACAATTTTGTTTATTTCATTTTAAGATTAAACAGCTCATAAGCAGAAAATCGAGGCCTCTGAAATCAAATCCTTTAGTTACCAAGTCTGGGGAAATATTAAACCACAAAAACACCACGATGCAAGAGAACATGGAAACCAGGTACTTTGAGTTGAAGCCGCATATGAGAAGTAACAGTCAACGGAGTGAACTTAGAATAAGTCTAGCTCATTCAGTTTACAGATTTGGAAGCTGAAGCTATGAACGGGATTACTTATGGAAGGCCCAGCTGTGGCAACCTGAAAACAATGCGTATTCATAAAAAAGTGGAAAGTAAAGGCAAGGTTATATTTAGGATGTTGAAGCCTTTTTCTTTTGAATAAGTCTGTACTGTAGCAGTGAATTTTTTTTCTATTATGTTTTAAAATGGAAATTAGGAATATACCCAATTATTTTTTTAAAGCCATATGAATAAGTCCCCCCCCCCATTATATTAGTCCAAAAGAATTAAATTAGGGTATTTCTCCTTTACCCAAATGGTAATTATAACAGACATTATTAGAATTATTGAATTAGCAATAAGAAAGAGAGATGTGTATCTGTTTCTTAAAAATACGGGCCAGCCTGGATACACAACAGAGTAGTAACCTGTGAAATAAACATAGAAAGTCCTCTCAGACATTGTTTCTCATAATGCAATGACATAAATCACATAGTGCTTAATGAAACAATTTAAGATTTATATACATACGTGTGACCTTGTCTCGCTTTGGATTAACTGTGAAGTCAGGGAGAATTAAAAAAAAAAAAAAGGTTAGGTACAGGTAAGATTTTTATTTAAAAAAACAAACCAAAGTCATTATAACCATTAACTTGACTTCATTTCAGTAATTTTCAAAGGTTATTTAAGATTTTTTGTCCTAACTATACTAACATGGTATTTTTAAGTCTGCTTTTTATATGAACTTTTTATATAAAGGAATAACTCTACTATAAGTGGAAAATTATCTTACTACTATAACTTGCAGATAATAAGTACAATCAAGTGTACGCTTTAAAAAATAAAATTTAAAAATTTAATTAATATTAGAAATAACGTGAGCAATTTATCAAAATATTTTCTTGAAAATGCATCCTTCTTTGAGAACAATGATACTGTGAATGAGGAATCAATACTAAAGGGACAGTAGCTTCTTTCACCCATTATAGTATATTCCTAAGTTATCATTAGGACTTTGGCTTATCAAGAGCTATAACTATGCCCTTTCTTTTACTGAGCTTTATTTAGATATTGACATTCAGAGTACTGGGAAGAAATAATTTCATAACTGCTACTAGCCTTCTTGATTTCTTCTTTTATTAAAGAGACCATTTTCACACCAGTTGTACATCAGTTGCTCTTGAGTGCCTGTGATGGAAGGCATCAAGGACTAGCCCTCTGGGCACTTGTGAGCATCTTCAGTCATCATGACTGGGAGTGGGCTTTGTGTTGAATTACCATGAAGCTGCTCCCTACCTTTGGCAGTTATATCCGTGAATTCAAGGGTGTGATATTTTAGTTAATTTTTCTTGTATGTTTTTAAATATTCAACAAATGTACATTCTAATGTACATGCAGTAGCTGAATGTACATATAGTAGCTAAATTCATCTTTTGTATCACTGGTGTGTCTAACACATTTTGCAGTCTGGGTATGGCCTCTGGGTATTTATTGAACTGCAAATAGTATGTAGAAGACCATGAAGAATTTTTTTCCTCTAGTGTTTATCATAATTTGTGAGTTGGAATCTGTTAAATAAAAGGTTTTGTCTAACTTTACCCTCATCAGACTTCAGGATAAAAGGTGGGATGGGGATGGTTATTGTATCTTAGGAACCCAGGGGTTTTCATTATTGGACTATTGCTTTAATCTGAGTTTTATCTCACAAGATTAGAGACCATCTCAAGCTAGAGTTCCAAAGATCAAAAATAAACTGCCAGCAATAGTAGTGGCATTACTAATCATCTAGAATTTTAAAGGGAAAGAGTGATTTTACCCTAAATTTTTCCACCCAACCCATGATGGGATAGTATTATGCACATTTTGTAGTTTTAGAAATAGGTTCAGAAAATTGCCTGAGGTCACAGTGGTCAAACTGGACATTGAACTGGAAACTGGTATGTGGATCTAAAATTTATGATTTTAACCCCTATATCATACTTCCTAACTTGGAAGAAAAACAACACATTTGTGTGTGTGTGTGCGTGTGTGCGCGCTTTGTAGTGTTTTAGCACCTAAAAGAATTTGGTTAGCATGTTGATATCCTCAGAAGAGATTAGTTGCATTGTGGCTACTGTTACTGGATTTTCCCAACAAAATTGATGTGAGTAGAATAAAAAAAAAATGGTTGGCCTGAGAAAAAAATAACTGGCTTTAGAGAGTATGTCCAAAAAGTGCTCCTGTGCCTGGAGTAAAGTTAACAAATTAGTGTTTACAAAAGGGAAGAAAAAGAACAGCAATTTAATAGAATCTTAATTTGGGGCATGGAAGGAACCTTAGGAAACTTAAGCAGTGCAACGTTTTTTTCCAAACAAAATTTCATGCAGTAAAACTTCACCCCAGCCCTGCTGTTCTGAGCAGTTAAGTTTGTTACAGATACAGGTACAAAGTATTACAGGGTTTGCACAGTAGCTGAATTGAGGTTTCCCTTCACACCACTGGAAAATAAACTATAAAGCATATTTAAAAGATGTTCTTAAAAAGAATATCTTAAATTTCTCTTAAGCATATATTCATTCCTAAAACAGTAAACCATTTGTTTGATTACTCCTTGATGCCAATTTCCTTGAGAATAGCTTATTAGGACACAACAGATAGTTTCATTTTTAACTGTAAAGAAAGGCATACGAGTTTATTACATTGTTTCATTGGTGGATTATTCCTTTTACTCACCACAGAGATTTTCTAAACACTTGTCATCTGGGGGACAAGCACTGCAGGTGCCTCCTTTCTTATATGGCCAAGTTGGGTAATTTCCTCTGTAAAGCAGAAGAATCCTGTCCATTAGTAGAGTTTGTTTGATTCACTTGCAGTTGTCTATGAATCCTTGACCAGATCCAGAATGATAATAAGGTAGAAGTCAAAAGATTGAGAGATTGTAGGCAACTGGTTTGATAAAATGTGAAGGAAGAGAAAAGAAAAATGGAAGGCTGCTAGTATCAGTAGGGTTCATTCTATGACCCTCTTAATTTACATTCTTTCACTTCTGATACTTCCTGGAGAAAGTTATTTTTATTTCTGAGGATCTAAGAGATTAGTGACTTGCCCCAAATCACAATTTACAAATACCTGAGTCAGGAGGAAAACTATATTTGTCTGACACCAGGGCTGTACTTCCTCTACTGCTCTCTGGCCTCTATGATTGCTGTCATCCAAAAATCTGCCCATCTCATGAAAGCTATCATGACCTCTGTGTACTCTTCAGTCAACTAAACCACCATAGTTTCTATTGAATAGGAGCTGTTTGGCTGCCATAATGCCTTCCCAAAAAAAATGAGATATGAGGAAATTCTGAATTATAGATTGTTTTTACATAAAAGATGAGCTATGAATAATAGGTAAAAATTACTGGGCATTCATTATGTTTTAGGCACTATATTAAGCAACCTTGAATGAGATAATCTTCACAACAATCCTATGAGGATGTAGCATTTATCTCCATTAGATAGCTAGAGGCTGAGGTGCAGTGCAAATAACTGATCAAGGTCACTGATAGAAAGTAAAATAGTATATAAATATTTTATATCCCCATGAGTACCTGAAGAGTAGTAACGATCACAGACTATACATTTATTTCAATAACTCTCCCATTACACTAATTTTTGAAACTGTGTTTGGAATGCAGTTCTTAACTTCTTTGTGTCATGGTCCCTTTTGATATTTTGGTAAATCCTATGAACCCTTTCTTAACATAGTTGATTTTTAGGTGCATAAAATACACAGAAATGTGGGAAACTGATTAAACAAATAGCTATCATAATGTTGAAAAAAGATTGTGATGATATAGTAATATGTGCTTTTCTATTAAACCAGCTTTGGCAGGGTTGTAATATTTGAATTTCAAATCAGGGATAATCATAAATATTTTGAAATAATCTGCAGCAACTAGAGTTGATAGGGAAAAAAACTTATTTCCAAAGAAACAAATACTGTTAATACAGTAGTCACAGTGCTAAAAAGACTGGCCTGTTGTCTTCATTCACAGTGGAAGGAATTGTAATTTTTTTCTGATTCATGTTCATGGACTCCCCTTTCCCAGTAAAACTATACATTTAACTTCAAAGTTAAGAAGCCCCCATTTAGAGGCATACCTTTATATTAACACCACATTTTCAACCCCAAATATATGTTCTTATCTCATTTGGCTTCACATTAATGGTTGCTTCAAAAGTAAAATTTATCCTTGTACTGTATCATCAAAGTAATATAGTAGAAATTCTGATAGCAATTACAAAAAGTCCAAAATAGACATTAGTCTTGGAATATCTTCTTGTTAAAAAGCATAATACTCAGAAGTTCTAGAATTGTTTTAACAAAATCATTTATGCTACCTCATTCTTTATGCATTCCAAACTGTAAAGGAGAAGGAAAGTATTGCTTCTTAAAAATAAGCTAAAAACAAGACAATTTTGAGTTGTAGGTAAAGTGAAGAATTCATTTGGGAAAAGCATACTCCTGGAAGACCTGGGTTTGTCTAAGTGAGAGTGATTAAG
The DNA here is from genome assembly GCA_020662805.1 of Glaucomys volans. Lineage (NCBI taxonomy): Eukaryota > Metazoa > Chordata > Mammalia > Rodentia > Sciuridae > Glaucomys > Glaucomys volans. The sequence continues at coordinate 250,390 of JAJEJO010000409.1, forward strand.
ACAGAGGGACCTAAAATATTCCATCCAGTGGAGAAGCAGAAAACTTTAGTATTTTTTTGTTGTTTTTTCCTAGTAGTCTGAGACAAGAGGATTGGGACACTGGAGAAGAGAGAAGTTAAATATGAGTAAGGGTCCCCATGGCAGAGGTGGCCCAACCACGCTAGCTACTGTTCTTAATAAAATGTTTATTTCCTCTTTGTGTTACAGTACTATTCTCCACTAATCCACTCTGGGTAGAGATCTGTTACACACCATGGCTTAGCTCAGTGATGCCCAGGGGAATGAAGAAGAGAGTTACATAGGTGCCTGGAGAATTAAGCACCCCATTCCCTTCTGAAGCATTCTCAGAACTACTGGGGAGATACTGGATTATGTGAAATGGGAGCCTATGGCTTTGTGTGTATGTGAAAAGCCCCAGAAGGCAGAAGGAAATGAAGTCCTTCCTAATTGGCCTCTTAGGCCCCTCCAATTCCTTTTCCACACATCACACAGACAGATTCCAGATTTAAAGCAGATCTCACCGTGAGTCCCCTGTTTAAGATACTTTGTTGGCTTCCTCTTGTGACTTGAATAAAATTAATTTTTGCTATGATCTACAAAGTCCTGTGATCTCTGTGCTGCCTTCTTCCCCTTGGTTTCATTTCACATAGTGCTCTAACACCCTGGTCTTTCTGTCCTTCAAACTTGCCAGTCTTTTCCATGTAAGTTTTGTAGTTGTTCTCCTCACCACAACTCTTCCTGAAGTTCCCACGTCTGATTCCTCCTCATTCTTCACAGCTAAGCTACAATATGTCCCAGAAAGCCCTTCCCTCATCATTTCATTTTAAAAAGAGCCTTTTCCATTGTAGCTCCTATTAGAGTAGTATTTACATTTTCTTAATTTCCCCATCACAATGCAATCACATGTATTTATCAATCTGCCTCATAAATAAAGGCAGAGAATGCATCTGACTTGCTCTTCTTTGAAGTTTAGTAAAGAAATATTTGATGAATAAATGAATGTATGAAGCTAACTCAATTTTTTATAGAAACAACTTCAGCTATGTTTCACAACTTAGTGTTTGTAACTCTAAAAGTAAGTAAAGTGATTCTATATTAGGAGAAATCACATATACAATCATAGAATAAAATAATAAAACAGCAGTGCCAGACATATTATATATTTGGTGTTTTTACATAGCTTTCTGTAAATTTTATAGCTACACTAAATATAGGTGCTATTATTTTGATTTTTGACAAAATTGAGATTCAGAGAATTATCTAATTTGTGTTTAGAGGGTAAACTAACTGTACATTAACCATTAAAGCTGTAATATGAAAAATAATCACTGGTTGAATTATGGCTTTCTCTACTTTTTACTGGGTTTTCCTTATTTTCCAACTATGGAATCTTAAGTCATAGTTCTTTTCTGAAGGGTACTTGATTTTAATCTCCCTCCCCTCCAAACAAAATTCAAGGGCAACAAATTAAAGAAAAAATTGTTTCATATGTGGGAAATGGTTAAAAAGTCTTAAAATATAAAACAGTTAATATCAATCATTAAGAAATTCACTCTAGTAGAAAAATGGGCAGATCACATAATTTACCAAGAAGAAATGGACAATCAGGTGAAGAGATTTATCATTAATAATCAGAGATGCAAAAGAAAGCAAATACAATTTCAAGTTAGAAAATACTTGTAATGTGCCAGATGTGGTGTTGCATGCCTATAATTCCTGATACTCGGGAGGTTGAGGCAGGAGGATCACAAGCTCTAGGCCAGATTCAGCAACTTAGTGAGGCCCTAAGCAACTTGGCAGAACCCTGACTCAAAACAAAAAAGAGCTGGGGATGTGACTCAGTGGTTAAGCAGCCCCTTGGGTTCAATCTCTAGTACCAAAAAAATAAAAAAAAAAAATAATGTCCAGTACTGACAAGGAAGTATAAATTGAGAATAAAGGATGGAAAGTAATTTGGTAACAGGTATCAAAAAGTTGAAAAGGGTCAAGCTACTAGTATTACAATTGTAAGAAGATAGAAGAGACTGAATATTTCTGTTCACAGTTGTTCATCACAAAGAAAATATATAGAACAATCTAAATTCTTCACTGAGATTAACTATTACATTAACTATCAAGAACACAGACTGAACTAGATAGCCAGCCAGGTCAAAGGCCAGCCATGACATTCACTAACTACAGGACAGGGCAGGTCACTCACCTTGCCCATGCCTCAGTTTTCTCAACTGTAAAACAAGATGCAGGTGAACATTTTTTTTTTACATTTCATAGACTTTTTATGAAGATTAAATACATGTAAATTATTACTTAGAACAGTAATTGGCATATATAGGTATTATATAAAACATTATCAATGATTTTATAATTATTGAAATTATGCTTAAAGTTTTAATTAAGTGAAAAAGGCATGGTATAATTTTAAATAAAAAAATACAAAATTTGTATTTACGCATGAAAACAGTTTTCTACATGTGTAAAATACACAAATGTACACACCTGTACATGTATCTGGGTATATTATGTGTGTATGTGTGAATTTTAAGCATATGGTAAGGTCACTTCCCACATTTCCCAAACACTGAAAACAGCTTCCATTTTAAAAACAGAATTGCCAAAGGTTTGAAGCTATATAAATTGAAGAACTTTAGTTCTTTTGTTTTGATAATTATGCAAAATTTGCCAAGTTTTTAACAGATAAAATTGTCCCATCCTGTTTTATTACCATATCGGATTAATTTGTGTCCCTGATAAACATTTGAGTCTTGCTGCTCTTAATAATATGTGTATTTATAAAAGGTATACAAACACAGGAAAAAGTACCAGAATGTTAATGGACTAGAACTCTGGGCAGAGTAATTAAGAGTTATATTAATTTTCTTCTTTATACTTTATTATCTAGATTTTCTATAATGAAGAGGAACACATTTAAGGTATAACATTAACTTTTAGAAAGAGGTTAATTCAGGCACTTACGCTGGTCCATAGTTGCATATAAAATGTATTCCATTGGAAAGACTTTCAAAGCCAGAGACTCTAGGGCAAAATTGCACTGCACATCCAACCTTGTAACTGTTTGCCCAAACAACCTGAAAATAAATGAGGATTTTTAATGCAGCAGTAAACAGTAAAAGGAACATTTGGGTATGATTCGGCCTTCATAAATATGGTAAAGTGTGTTCACTCCAGTTAGTTAAAGCACTTACTACCAAGGAAGTTGTTGGTGCTCAAAATTCTGGCCAGGAGTATCCTCAGGAGGATCCTCAGCTTTGCTGTCTCTGAGCAGTGTGTGCATATTACTCTTTAACTTTTCTTTATGAAGGAGAAAGACTGTATGTTTCCTTTGTAGCAGAGGTATTATAGGAGACGATCAACACACCAAAAGTACTCATATGACTGTTAAAGGATTTTGAAGACATCAGGTCTGCCATGTTATAGGAAAAGGATATTTTTAGATCTTTCTGACTATATGAATTTTTTTACCATGTGTATATTCAAAAATGTAAGGGAAAAATAAGAGAAGAATACTTCCATCTGTTGCATGAAAGGGCCCAGCTCTCCTTGTGTACAAACTTCTGCCTTCCAGATTAAGATCATTGTGCCTGTCAACAAATGTTTTGCTTTTCAAAACTAAATTGTGAGTTGAAATAAATATTGTTTTTTATTTTGTTTTGTTTTGGTGCTAGGGATCAAATCCAGAGCCTTGTATATGCTAAGCTTCTGCTGTACTCCCAGTCTGAAATTTTTCTCATTCCTTCTAGTAAATTCCTATCAAAATAATTCAGAAATTCTATCTCATAGAATTTAGCATTTTATTCTGAGTTGTAAATCATAGATGTGTCATATTTATCCAGGATTTTATTTTAGTACAATTTTTTTGGGGGGGCAGGTACTGGGTATTAAACCCAGGGGCACTTAACCACCAAGTTACATCTCCGGCCCTTTTTATTTTTTATTTTGAGACAGGGTCTCACTAAATTGCTAAGGTTGATCTTGAACTTGTGATCCTCCTTGCCTCAGCCTTCCAAGTCTCAGGAATTATAGGTGTGTGCCAACAAGACACCTGTCATCAATCCAATATTTCAGAGGTTTTTCAATGTTTTTATAAGTATTTTTATAGCTTCTTTGTGAAGAAATAATAAAAATAATTCTTTAATGAAAAAATTAAAATGAAGTTATTGTTATAGCAGAAAAAATCAGCTAGAAACAAGATCTATAATTACTGTCATTGATGGTGGTGGTGGTGATGGTAGTATGTGTGCATGTTTGAGAGAGAGACAGAGAAATAAGATAATTTTGAGTTACTACAATGGAGAAATGAAACAAGGTAACTTAGTGGAGAGTGATAGGTGGGGAGAAGGGGGCTAATTTAACGGGTTTTCAGAGAAACCATTTCTGAATGGGAGGCATTTGAACTGAGACATGAATAATGAGGTTGCAACATAGAGGCTGATCATTTAGGAGACCTAAACAATGAAGAAAGGGCATTCTGTGCAGTCCTGGCAGGAACAAAGGCCCTGAGGCAGAATTCCCTTAACATACTAAATGGCAGAAATAAAGGCAAGTAGAGCCTGATCTACTGAGTCGGGGAGAGTCATAGTTCAATTAGCTCAAAGGCAGGGGAACAAACCATGGAGATTTTTGTAGGTGAGTGACAGGAACCAGATAGCAGTTGTGAAGTAAATGGACTGAGAAGAGAGAGTGGGAACAAAGAGGTAACTTTGGAGGCTATTTCAGTGGTACAAGAGTGGACATGGTAATTCACACTTGGGTGATGGCATTCTTGAGAACTGATCAAGTTGATGGCTTAGCTTAGAGGTGTAGCTGGAAGGATTTGCTTTTATTATGGATGTGGGAAACGTTTTGGTTTGGACCTAAGCAACATTGAGATGGACAAAACTAGGGAAGAAGCAAGGTGGGTGAAGCATGCTCAATGGTTCTGTTCAGAACATTTGCTGGACTTGACCATCTCCAGTTCAGAGGACAGTGGAAGGCTAGAGATAGATATAGACATGAAGCTAGATTATATCACATAGGCAAAGTAATAGATACAAAAAGTTAAAGCAGAGCTTGGGACCCAGAAAACAAAGACAAGAACAGCAAATCAGAGGCAAAAGAAGTGGTCAGTGATGTGCAGGGAAACCAAGAATGGAGCCAGCTTCATGGGAGAGCGGCCTGGGCTGTAAAACTGAATCCAGTGCTCAAAAGAGCTCCATACTTGGTTAATCAAAACTGTTGCATAATCTAGCACCAGCAGTGGTACTTTTCTCTAGCTTTAAAAAAAAAATTATATATATATATATATATACATATATATATATATTTGCTCTAATTAGTTATACATGACAGTAGAATGCATTTTGACACATCATACATAAATGGAGTGTAATTTCTCATTCGTTTGGTAGTACATGATGTATTACACAGGTCATGTAGTCACATATGCACATAGGGTAATAATGTCTGATTCCTTCTACTATCATTCCTACCCCCAGGACCCACCCTTCCCTTCATTCCCCTCTGTCTAGTCCAAAATACTTCTATTCTTCCCCTCTCTCCTCCTTATTGTGAATTAGCATCCGCATATCAGAGAAAACATTCAGCATTTGGTTCTTTGGGATTGGCTTACTTCACTTAGCATCATATTCTCCAGTTCCATCCATTTCTTCTTTAAGACTGTGTATATATGTGTATATATGCCACAATTTCTTTATCCATTCATCTGTTGAAGGGCACCTAGTTTGGTTCCATAGTTTAGCTATTGTGAATTGAACTACTATAAACATTGATGTGGGTGTATCACTGTAGTATGCTGATTTTAAGTCCTTTGGGTATACCCCTTGCTTTTTGAATGAAGGATTCTACATTTTCAATTTGCACCGGGCCCCCAAAATTATGTAACTTCACTTGACCAAGAGTGCTTGGTGTCATGGAAGACTAAACAAGAAAGTATTTAAAGAGTCAGTAGCTGGAGATGAGCTAGCAATTAAATGCATTCCTTTTTTACAGTGATACTGATTTACATTTAAAATTTTTTTTTAATTTTTTTTTTAACCATAGTTTGTTGAGCAATTTTGTGAGAAGAATTGTGCTAAATATGGGAGTGTAAAGATGGATAAGCTAAAGTCACCAGGTGCCTTTGCAAAATATAGAGGCAAGCAGTCCTGAAACCATTACACAAGAGTGTTGACCATCGTGAAGGGCATGCATGGCATGGAGCCCTTTTCTGAGGAAGCAAGCTGGAGCTGGAGCTCATCTGAGACAGCAATACCTCACGTGAACCTAAAGTCAGAAAGATTCATTCACAGAATTTAACTATGGTCAGTGTGACTGCAGAAAAACTACTTAAAGTTTTCTCCCTGGGAAAATAGTGAAGAGTGAGGGGAGAGGGGAGCTGAGCATGTGGTATGAGTTTCCTCAGGGTTTTCAGGTAGCCCAGGAGTTGGGGGAGTGTTTAAGGAGGTGATGATCAGAGTACCAGAGAGCAGCTGCTCATCAGGCTGTCTTCTTCCCTTGGTTTGACCACTGGGGAGGATCTGGGAAGGCATTTCCTAGAGAAAGGAGCAGGGCCTCTTATGGAAAGGGGTGGTCTCTTCTCCATGATCTAAATGAGGTATTTCCTGAGGAACATTTCTCTGCATATCACAATGCCAAGGAATCCTCTGCAGGGAACTCCAGCCTACACAGGCAAAGAAGTGGCTTAGGCTTCCATCTTACTGAGAGATTCTAGCTTTTGGAGGGGGCCATTGTTCCTCAGGTTTGATTCTTGTACTTAAACTTTTACTTTTCAATTATGTTTGTTGTACTTTGCAATTTTCTTTATTTTTATTTATTGCATTTCAAGCTGATTTTGCATGGAATGTTTTGCTTCGAAGGAAGAATTCTGGGTTCATCTCAGAACTCTGACATCAAAGTTACTGGAGTTGTCCTTAAAATCTGTATTTAAACAAGTTCCTTGGGTGATTCTCCCACATGCTACCTGGGTTCAATGTTGTCTCTGTACCTGGCTTTCACCTTAGCTTGATATTTTTTTATCCTTTGGTCTTTGAGCACTTTCTTCCATAGAGTCATTACTTAAATCTCAAGTATTTTTAATGGTGGTGATACTAAACCTTTAATGCTCTTTTTGCCCAAGAGTGTACAAATGTTAGTTAGTATTCATTTTATGTTTTAGTTGGTATGTTAGTTCACTTTCCGTTCCTGTGACAAAATACCTGAGAGAATAAGGAGGAAAGGCTTCTGTTGGCTCACGGTTTCAATGGTCTCAGTCCCTGGACAGTATACTCTGTTGCCTTTGGGCCCGTGGCAACATAGTAAGTACATCGTGAGAGGAATGTATAATAGCCAGAGTGCATCCTATGATGGGTAGGGTCTGATTTTTCCACAGATGCCCTCAGGCCATCTTTCCAATTGACCCTGATCAAAGCACTTGACTTCTTTTTAGTGGTGTTACTGACCCTAATTTTTTATAGATGAGAGATTGGAACCTAATTCTGCCTGGTTACAGAGTACGTAAGGACAGTCTTTGCCCTGAGCAAGATGCTTCCAGTATTTTCCCATATGCAAATCACCCAGAACCGAGGGCTGCTATACCTTCCTAACAAGTTTTGCTTCTGGGGAACCCATAGGAAAGGGCCATGTCTCGCCTTTCTCCCTAACAATCTCTTCCCACCATCTTTACCCTTTCAGTTCTCAGTATGGACCCAACTGAATCATTATCAGAAATATGGTAATATTATAACTGCAAAAGACCTGCCAGAGAAATTGTGAAATTTCCATTGTTGTGTGAGAATGTGAGAGTGTAAGAATAAAAATTTCAGAAGGGTGGATGTAGAGATAGAGGAATCAAGATAAAAACAAAAATAAGACGAATAGTGCCATCTAGTGGGAAGCCCTGGCACTATCAAACCTAAGTAATCTACCCTGCCAAAGCATTCCCAAAGTTTTCAAAACTGGACTGGCAGCAACAAAATATATGATTTGATGAATCTTCTACATTACTACACTAAAACTATTCTTTAATAATAGCTGTCTCCAGTGAAGATAAAGCTAAAGTGTTAAATTAATATGTCAAGAAATAGTAAACCTTTTGTGGGGAGATAATTTATTTGAATTTATTCTTTTTATTCTGTACAACCAGCCTTCATTGACCAAAATTTATAAATAGCTTGATTTTCAACAGAATATGAGGATAAGTCCAGAGTTACATCATCCACTCAAGGTAACTTTCCAGCATAAATTGAAAATGGCAATTGAGTAGTCTTGAATCCACCAGAAAGATTTCTCATAAAGATGAAAATGGATTCTCAGTTTCTAATATAACTGCTGGGAAACTAGCCCATGGATGGATCGAACCTTTGTTCACTGCCTTCTAAGTACAAATCTCAGTCTAGAGTCCTAGAAGACAGAACCTAAGACAATATGCTAACACATTTTTAGGGCATAATTTCAGAGAAGTGGTAGTGAGAACATATAGGGAATGAAGCAGGGAAGGAGAGGTACAGTTTGGAATGGTCCCTGACCCTCAGAAGTTGGTCATATTTTGGAAGAGACATTATGTGTAAATGGATGTATTACAGTGCATGGCTAGTATTATTCACAATAACTGAAGAGGTATCAATGAGCAAAAAGGACAGAACACTTCCCCAGCCAAGGGGAAGTGCAAGGCTTCACACAACAAGAAACACAGAAATTGGTAGATTGAGTCAACTTAAAGGAAAAGAATTCCAGGCAAAATTAACAAGGTGTAGAAGGTATATAATGTGCACGAATGAACCTGGTACTTCAGATGATTGACAAGCAGCTCAGCATGCCAAACATATAGAGGTCAGAAGACAGTTAAATTGAGAACAGACTCTTAACCCCTGCTTGCATATACATGTAAGGCATAATATCCATTATTACAGGAGTCAAAATAAGAGGAGGAAACTCAAATTCATGTGACATGGGCCTCAGATTTTGGAGTTGGATCTCCCCAAATTAGCTGAACTTATTTGTAAATTGTTGCTTTTATATTTAGGGGGAAAAGGGCAGGCTAATATTTTGGACACAAGGAAACTCATAAAGTTCAGTCCTTTAAATATAGATATCAGAGTCCATGCTAAGTGATTTTAATCTCTTCTTTTTAAGAGACCACACTATTCTGTCCCTACTTGAAAAGAGGGCTCTCCTTATGGAGAGATACCCAGAGATCCCTGGGGTTTGGGAAGACAAAACTATAGCAGCCACTTTCACAGTGACTGTAGGGTTTAGTTCTCCACATTGAAGACCTAATTCAGTTCTCAACACAGATACATAAAGGGGATGATATCCAAACCAACAGGGTCGGAGAGGTGAAGAAGTTACCTCTTCAATGTCATTTAGCTAGTAAGAGGAAGAGTTCAGATTCAGACATATGTTGTAAGGTTTTAAATACTATAACATATGCAAGTTATCTCATAGAGTACTAGTATTTAGTACTTTCCAGATTGATGGGTGTCATATGTCACTTCTGTCCACATAAGTAAACTCTTCAAGCACTATTTTCTCTGTTGGAATCTGTTCCATTTATTATAATCTTTGAACTAGGACTGTCATCCCTACTCACTCACAATTACGGGGCACTGGCATGCTTTACATTTTCTAATACCAGATTACAGTTTTCCTCTCCCCTGCCCCTTGAAAAGATAGTTTCAAAAACACAGAGGAGGCTGGGGATGTGACTCAGTGGCAGAATGCTTGCCTAGCATGCACTAGGCCCTCGGTTCATCCTCAACTCCAAAAGGAAAACAAAACAAAGCAAAAAAACCATCAGGCAATACTTACCTGAGTGTAATGGCCACAGACTTTTGTGCATCCTCGGGTGTTAAAGTCATAGTCTTGAATTTCATTGTACCAGTTTGAGATAGCTGAAGACTCCGAAAATAACTGTATAGACCCAGTCCAGATATTTTCTCCCAGTGAAGTGAAGTTTGGGTGCAGCCTGTGGTGTGATTTCAGCTGAGGGTTATGTTTAAACTGACAATTTTTTGCCCATGCTTTTGCAATTTTGGCTAGTACTGGGTCCCAAGTCTGCAAAAGGAATTATTAAACAAGATGAGAGTCAAGAATGGAATCTTCCACAACAATGTAACAGGCAGCGATTTAAAAGGCACATGAGATGTGATACAAGGACAGAGAAGGATGTATGTAGATCCTCTCTAAACATAGTTTTCAAGTGCTAACTAGGGCTGAATAAATATAATCTGGTTTGATGGAATTTAGAATCTAAGCCAGGTAGACAGGCCAACACTTGCTGAAGGCCAATTATGTGCAAGATACTATGTACTGTTTTCAAATTGCATGCAATTTATTAGCCACAACAGCCCTCATTTTAAGAAGTTCAGAAAAGTTTAAAACCAGCTCAGAGCCACCAGTCTGAGATTCAAACCCAGAATTAAAATCCCATCCTTACCCTAGAATCCATGCTGCACTCCTGAGAAGGCAACAGAAAAAGTGAGCTTAGAGGCAAGAAAAGACAAAACAGAAACCAAACCAAAAGAATCCTCACAGACGTTAACGGGGAAGGCAATAACGAAAACAACAAAAAAAGACGGTCTCCCCCTGATGAGGAAGGTAAGGATCCAAAAAGAGAACTACACTCCTCTTGTGGTGCTTACTTTTGACACTGAGAAAATGGCTAAACTGTATTTTGATCACAGGTTGTGGATTTACTGAACACACTAATCATAAGCAAAAACATCATCCAGGATTACCAAGAATATGTTCCCAAAGTTAACACACTAGCTGTTTTTGACTGACTATGCCACAAATATTGTTTGTTTTTTTTTTTTTTTCCTTACCATGTATAGCATGTCACTGGCTGTTGGAGTCACCTCTGATCGGAACTTGTTATGAAAATGAACACACTCTTTGATGAAATCTTCACTTTCAATATCTGGCAAAGTTTGTGCCTTATATGAATGACTAGAGACAAAAGAAACCATCCAGGTCATCATAGCAAGTGTGACCCGCATGCTCAGTCCAGCTGGCACAAAGCTTGTAGAGGACTGAATCCAGAGCCACTGTTTCTGAGAGAGCTCGCCTCTCTGTCTTCAGCTGGCAGCTTCACAAAGCATAGCTGACTTCAGCTTTGAGAAAACGGAAAGCAGAACATGAGTTCATCACAAGTTTTAAGAAATGGGTTTCTCCATATATGGTTTGTAGCTGGTTTTGCAATCTTAACCCTTCATTTCAGTGGTTCTCGGTGACACAGCACCTATTCCAACATGTATTACAGCATAATTTTTACAAGTCTGCATCAGACTTTTCATATTTTCTTCAGAGTTGTGAAGTATTTCCAAAGGAAATCCAAGAGTCTCCAGAAATAACAGTCTCCAATTTTTTATGGAGGTTGTGGTTGTTAAATAAAAATATCTCTTGTTTCTGTGAATGACTTGTAACATGTTTTTAAAACCTTAAAGACTCATCTCAGCAAAAAGTGGTGAGTATCCCTCATCAGTGGTTGCCTGAAACAGAGGACAAATACCAAACCTTACTATGTTTTTCTCCTATGCAGATGTAACCATGGTAAATTTAATTTATAAATTAGGTACAGTAAGAGATTAACAACAATAATTAATAACAAAATAGAAAAATTATACAACACACTGTAAAAATGTGTCAGTATCACTACTCTTGTGTTTTGGGGCCACTATTAAGTAAAATAACACAAGCACTGTGACACAGCGAGCTGATCTGATAACAGAGATACTTAAGTGACCAATGGATTAATAATGTATACAGCTCATATACACTAGATAAAGGGATGACTTACTTCCTGAGGCAGGATGGAGCAGGATGGTGCAAGATTTCATCATGTTACACAGAAAATGCACAATTTAAAATATAAGAATTTTTTTACTTCTGGAATTTTCTATTTAATATCTTTTGACCATGGTTGACCCAGGGTAACTGAAACTACAGAAAATAAAACCAAAAGAGAGAACTATTATATTTGGTTAATACCATAACTTGACCTAGAATTTCATTCACAAAAGTTGAACTGTATGTGCATGTGTGTAGGAAAGGGACGACAGGGAGAGAGATTTGTAGAGAAAGTACTTGTTTGCATTTCAGATTTTAGCTTAAGTTCTGCTTCTAACTAGCTGTGAGACGTTGAGCGAATTAACATACTCTCTTAGCTCTGGTTACCTACCATAATGAGGCTAACAGGAACTTTTCTATCTCCTTACTCATAGAGGTTTGGGAGGATCAAATGAACTAGCTAATGTATTGATTTGACACATATTAAATTCCTGCTCTGTATATTTGGCTTAGTAATATAGAGCCAAAAACATAGTCACTGTTTTTATGGAACTCAGGGTGGTGGGAGCTGTGAGATAATAGTGATGGGGGTGTTTACAACAGATGCTGTTCAAGATCTGGGTGGAAGAATGCACAGAGAGGTATGAACTCAATAGGAAAGGATGCTCATCCAATCCAGGAAAGGGTAGAGATGGCTTCCTATGTACAACAGGTGAGGTCTAGTCTGAGGCTAGAATCAGATAGGTAATGATCAAGTGAAAAAGGGTTAGAAAGATGAACAGAACTGGGAGACAGGAACTGTATATCTAGTTGTGAAGTAGAAAACATGGTGTCAGGGGAAGAATACAAAAAAAATTACACATAATCTCCTTCTCTATTTATGGTTTTCAAATATTGATTTTGGCTAGAGGAAAACATGATACTGGTTCTCATGAAATTCCCAACCCAAATGGTACTTTCATGCCAGCTGGTGAGAGAGGTAAGAATCAGATCATGGAGGATTTATAGGCTCTGCCAATGACTTGGATTTTATTATCAAGATGATGGGAAATCATTGGAGGATTTTAGCCATAGGTGGGGTGTGATCTAGTTTTAAAAAACACCTGTAATTCAGAAAAACAAGAAATGTGGAAAATGGAATGAGGTGGCAGAAGTATTTCTAATTAAGATCTTTTAGAAATAAAAAAAAAATTACAGAAACTTAGGGTGAACATTACTGTTGCTACACACACACAACCTGATAAAACACTCTTGTAATTTTAAATTCTGCCTAGGGTGCTCGATTTCTACTAGCATTCTTTCCATCACATTGACTTAGGGTAAATCTCTAGTCTGAGGCTCAAAGACAACTTTTGATCACTGCGGTGATAATCAAAAGTGAGACCTTCCTCTACTTCAAAGCGGCAGTCTGATCCAGGGCCTACTTCCCATCTCCTCCTGGGTTTCTGTGAGCTAGACAGTTTGGGTTTTCAACAAAAGAATAAGAAAAATGAGACCTCACAAGACAACAAATTCAGTGACATTTGTGGTTGCTTGAGCAGTTCCCATTGTACAGATACAATTTCCAAGGACCAGCATAATCATTTTGGTATTAAAATGAATTAATCATTTTCTAAAATTTTCTAAAAATACTGAACAAAAGGGAAAATCTGCTATCAGAGAGACCATTTTATGTTCTTAAGCAGAGCAACTTAAATCCTCAGAGCTAAGACTTCAAAAGTCCAAAGAAGTGGTTTGTCACAGAACAACAGGAAATTTACTAGAAGCAAATGCAATCCTCCAGTTCTCAGAAGGCTTTCAACTTTGTTCTGAGTTTTTCTGTCCTTACCTACATCTTTGTCATAGACTCCTTGATAAATACGCATATGTGTTAAGAAAGAGAGATTGGATTTTAGTGATTATTGCTGACTGGTGGCAATTTAGGATATATTTTTACCATCTTTTTTACTCTTTGTTAATTTAATTTTATTATTTTTATAGTGAGAATATACTATTTTTATAATCCAGAAAGAAACTAAAACTTACTTTGGAGAGCCATGGATCTTCAAAGTCATGCACAAATTAACGCATATACACAGTCTGATAAACTTATATATAGATTAAAAGACTAAAATGACATCAGTACTGCCCAGTATTAATTGTGATTATCATTGAATGGTAGGATATATCTCTGTATCCCAGCAATAGTTCCTTTTTTAAAAGCAACACTTTGTTAGTTAAAGACAATTATGCATTGTGTTAGTCAGTTTTCATCACTGAGACAAACTACCTGAGAAAAACAACTTAAAGAAAGAGATTTGCAGCTGGGTGCTATGGCACATGCCTGTAATCCCAGTGGCTGTGGAGGCTAAGGCAAGAGGATCAAAAGTTCAAAGCCAGTCTCAGCACAAGAGAAACTTGCTAAGTGCTAAGAAACTCAGTGAGACTCTCTCTCTAAATAAAATACAAAATAGGGCTGGGGATGTGGCTCAGTGGTCAGGTGCCCCTGAGTTCAATACCCACCCCCCCAAAAATTTGGTTTTGGTTCATGGTTTCAGGGGTTTCAATCCTCAGTCAGCTGACTCCACTGCTTTGGGCCTGAGGCAAGGCAATGACTGAAGGGTATGACCCAGGAAAGCTGCTCAGCTGCATCAAGGAAGCAGAGAGAAAAAGGAGGGGGCCAGGGACAAGATACAACACCTCCAAGGACCCACTCCCTTCAACTAAGTTCCACCTCCTACAATTTCCACCACCTCCCAATAATCCATTCAGCTATGAATTCCTCAATGGACTAATCTACTGATAAGGATATATCTTTCTATCCCAGCAATAGTTCCTTTTTAAAAAGCAACTATGATCCAATCACTTTCCTCAAACCCCACCTCTCGACACTGGGGATTAAGCCTTCAACACATGAATCTTTGAGGGATATTCCAGATCCAAGTCATAAAATATGGAAAAAAATCCCACCCTTGTTTTATTATCCTATACACATCTATTTAGATACATAATAGCTTTTTTATTTTGGGGGTAGAAATGATGTAGCATTTCTTATAATTCCACCCTTGCTAATTAGACTCTATAAATACTTGGAGTTCCAAAATGCTGTAGTGCCTTTTCTATTGGGGGTATGGGTGGGAAAGGGCACAGAAGGGTCAGAAAGGGATAGGGACTTAATGTTTATCAGCAAAACGTGTCATCATCTTGTCTGTATGATGTTACTTGGTATAAGCCAGTTTGAGGGATGCCAGGTGTATAACAAGTTAACTGTAATCCACATTCTAGAAACAGTTAGTTATTCTTAAAATATTTCAGGAATCCACACTTCAAAGGTGGTCTTAGCACTTCTGATACAGTTGTAGAAATTGACATCAATTAGTGTGTTAATTAGAATAGGACATATTAGAGCATAGTTTTCACTGGAAAAATGAGTGATATTCAAGACGGATGGCTTACAGGAGTATTGAACACATTCTCCCGCCATTGTATGAGTGAGGTAAAGAGGTAGGCACACTTAGATCTTTAGTACAGTTGGTGAAGTGTTCCAGGGAAATGTCACTTCACAAGAGGCCTCTGTCCCCTGCCCTGACTCAGAGACTGGCTGGTCCTGCCTGACTTTAGAATATCTGTTGAGTTTTTGGCTGGAGTGTTTAAGAGCAGAGGGAGGGCCATTCTCATAACTGTTTGCCAAGACATTTAGCAGAATTTGTCTAAGACCTCCTTTCACAGTAGCATATCATTAGCTATTAAGGTTGTGAGACAGAGTAAAATGGCTTTACCTAACTTAATTCCTGCTGCATGAGGCTCCTCACATTTATCAAGAGAAACTGATGTTGGAGACCATGCTTGCTGAGGTCAACAGCCATAAGGACAAGTGGGGAACTAGGCTTTTTCATACTTCTTATGTCACCATGATGCCACAATAACCTCGCCCCATCTCTGTGGGCATAGATATTATTTCCATTTACAGATGAAAATATTGAGGAAAAAAAGTTTCAATTTGCTAGACCAAGGCCATCTAGGAAGATGTTAACATAGGGTATGATCACATATTTTCTTTGTAGTTGTTAAGGGAGAGTTCTTTAGACTGTCTGGGTTCAAGTCCTCTGTAGTGCTATATGACCTTGCATGTTTTATCTGTCTATCCCTTGATTTTCTTAGCTATAAAATGGGGATGACAGTAGTGTTATTATTAGTAGGTGCTATTGGATTGATGAGAATTTGAGAAGTTATTTACAAAAAGATCTTAGAGAGGGCTTGTCACACAATATATTAACTAATGTTATTGTTACTTTCCTTTTATGACCCTAGATATTCATGTTTACAATCCAGACTACGTTTAGCACAAAGCATTTTCCTATTTATAGTATTACATTTAGAAAAGAGGATGAAATCAAGTTGGTTGTTAGAAAAGCCATATCTTGACAATCTAAATCTTGTTACAGATTCACAATGGATTACGACACAAGTTATTCAGAATGATGTTAGATTTGGCTTTTAATAGATTACCCTTTAAATTTTTCAACAAACTGCATCTGGTATTTATTTGGATAGTCCATATAAGTAATTTATTTTCCTAGTAGTAATGGATATATTGATAATATTACATGTAATGATATTTATAGTTAGATTTTCAACATTTTTAGAGATTTAGATGAAAAATGGTAGGTAAATCCCAGTTCCTATTCAAAGGTATTCTCACACAAAGACCCTGGGCCAGAGAAATGCTCTAATAAATACACTCATTTCTTCTAAAATAATACATGAAACAGAAATATTGGCTTTTTAAGTTATTAGACCCGAACACTTTGTTGTTATGCTTTGATGTTTTTAACTTTATTGTGTATTTCATTTCTCTATTCAACAGTTAAAGGTGCAATTTCAAAAATAATTGCTGATATGCAGATGCTGGCACACAATAAGGGAAGGGGGAGAACAGAAATTCATTGCATTAGACAAAGGGGAAGGAAGGGCAGGGAGGGAGATGGGAATAGGAAAGACTGGAGAACAAATAGGACATTACTTTCCTATGTTCATATATGAATACACGGTCAGTGTAATTCCATATCATGTACAACTACAAGAATGAGAAGGTATACTCCATGTACATACACAGTATGTTAAAATACATTCTACCATCAGGTGTAACTAAAAAGAACAAATAAAAAAATTAAAAAATAATTGCTTTTAAAAATATACAATTTTCAAAGTTGATTTTTACTTTAATGTCTTTTGCCTAGTTTAAATGATTATGGGTTATATGTAGTTCTCAGGATGATGTTAATCATATTAGTATATTCAAGCATTACTATAGCTATACTGAATCCTCTCCTGTTACTAAGATCTGGTTATGTTATATTTCTTTCAATTCTTCTACTTAAAGGAAGAAATTCATTTTTTTGTGCTGTTTCTACTTTCCTTTCCTCAGTCCCTTTTATGAGTGATAATACACATTAGAACCAGAGCTTTCCTCCCCAAGCAGAGCTAACCACCATCAAGTTAGAGTAGTACCTTCATAGTAACACACACAGCACTGACACTTTACCTACCCACAACTACTTAACATAGGACCTCACATCCTTCCAAAATCCTTACAAAAGGTTCTCCAAAGGTTTGTTTCACATTAGCTGATTAAGTCCATTTCCATTGACTGATTATGCAGATGCTGGACTTTTCTCTCATGTGGCCACTGTTCCCTGGGTTTCTTTTTATCGGGGCTGCTTCAAGGAGCCAGAACCTCAAGGTGGGTCCTAAAGCAGTGCTCCCTGCCCAGATGCCTTCAGTGTTTACTAACACCTTCCCTACTCTCCCATAGGGTTTAAATCAGGAGATAAATCCAAATGGGAAAGTATCCATGCTGTCCAGAATACTCCCTCTTATCCACATCTAAAGAATTTTCTACTGGGTCAAGCTTAGCACGAATGCCCTCCTAGGAGGATTTTCATTCTTCATGAAGATAAGATTTTGACAAGACAAGCCCAATGTGGCCAGAATTATACTCTGACTCAACAGGAAATCCCTGGCCCTGGTACTACTAGCAGCTAGCCCTTACAGGAAGTATTTTCCACATCATACACCCAGTCTTGTGCTCCCCTCATGTACTCAGCTGCTACTTGTCATCTCCACCCGTGCTCTTTCCTGTCTCAGTATCATAAATCTTCAGTCTTCCAAAGTCTCAGGCAACTCTGGGAATCATCTTTGACTTTTCTTTCTCTCACTCCTCACATGTAAGTCATTAGGAAATCTTATTCTGTCTTTGAAATATATCCAGAATTCAACCACCTCTCACCACTTCTCTTTCTGTCAACCTATTTTGTACCGCTTGAATTATTAAGTTTCTAAAGTAATCTTCTCACTTCCTTTTTGCCCTCTACATTATATTCTCTTCCTTGCTTTATGGTATACATTAGTCATGTCACTCCTCTGCTCAAAATCTTGCAAGACTTTGTTTTCAAAATGAGGAAACAGCCTCTGCATGAAGCTTCCTTTTTTTTCTGTATGGAGAGTACCTGGAGAGTTCTGGACAGAGCTTTTGTGGGCTGAAGGTTAAGAGGTAATGATTTTCTAGAAGGGTTGGCAGTCATCAGTGGAGAAGTTTGATTGCTAGCATTTATTACTCTATACCAGCAACTGTGACAGTTTTCTTATCAGCGAGATCAAGAAGCTTAGCCTAGAGACTATTTTGCCAGCCCCATTAATCATTGCATCAGCTTTCTAATTCTTTTAATAAAGACTTTTTCTACTTTGCTAGAGCAGTTTTTTTGTTTGTTTGTTTGTTTGTTCTGAAGAGGAAAAGGAAAGAAAAAAAATCTGTCAGTACACCCCAGAGGTTTTTCTCTCTTAATATACTTGTATGTTTCTTTCAGTCTTGTGCATACACACACACACACACACACACTCTCTCTCACACACATAGATACATATACACATATATATTATAAAAACTATCCTGTATTTTATTTTATTTATTTTATTTATTTCTTTTTTTTGCGGTGCTGGGGATTGAACCCAGGGCCTTGTGCATGCAAGGCAGGCACTCTACCAACTGAGCTATATCCCCAGCCCCCGTATTTTAAATAATATGTAAAAGACATGCAGAGATTTTGAGGTCATAATTTTATCCAATTATTTGTCTTTCTTTTTTCCTTAATCATCAATTCATAATTATAATTTTGGTTATTATAATACTTCATAAACATTTCAAGGGCTAGTACAATGTTTCCTCAAACTAATGCATCATAATTTACATAGCATTATTGTTGTATATTTGGATTCATTCAGTTTCTCTATATTGTAAATAATAATGATGTGGCATCTTTATATATAAGGAATAGTGTCCAATTACTCTTAGAATTTGTAATGATTTATATTTTTATCATCAGCATATGCATATTATGACCATATATTTTCTTAAACATTGGGACTATAAGTATACCCATATATATATATATACATATATATACCTAGTTTTGCATACTGTTAATGAAATTCAGAACCAAATACTGGTGCTGAAGTTGTAAAGATAGATTTTATTCAGAAACCATTGTAATAAAGGGGGAAAAAAAATCTCAGTATAGAACTGGGCTCAATTCCAAATATAATGAAGACACTGGGGGACTTATAGCTAAGGACCAGAGTGGAGCCATGAGAGGAAGGGCCAATGGAGAGAAAATTAGTAAGAAAAGACATTAAGGGGATAGGGGATACCGGTTAAGATGAATTTAGCAGAATTATTGCTGAGATCAGGCTGGGGTGATCAGCTATGGATGATAGAAGAGATTTTTTTCTAAACTGGCTTAACAAGAATTTTGCTTAAACTAGGCTGTGCAGGTCTAGTGAAGGGGCCAAGATCAAGGGCTAATAGAGAAGAGGGCTTAAAGGAGTCTAACTAGTTTGGTAAAATGAAGCATCTTGTCAACATGCATATTTAAGAACTTCCTCTATTCTCTCCTTTGTTAATTAATTTTTCATTCCTGTGACAAATTCCTAAGAAAAACAATTTAGAGGAAGAAAGACTTATTATTTTGGCTCACAGTTTCAGAGGTTTCAGTCCATGATCAGCGGGTTACATGACTTTGGGAACGAGAGGAGGCAAAACATCACCAAGGCAGGGCATGGCAGGGGAAAGCTGTTCAGCTCATGTGAGCCCCGAAGCAGAGAAAGAGAGAGAGAGGGAGGAGCCAGGTGCAAGATACAGTCCTCACAGGCATGCCCCCGTGACCCATTTCCTATCAATGGGTTAACCCACTGATGAGATCAGAATCCTCATGATCCAATCACTTCCCCAAAGTGCCACCTCTGGATATTGCTGCATTGGCGATGAAGTCTCCAACATGAGGTCTGGGGGGAAGTTCCAGATCTGAATCATAACATCTCCTGTTACAGGCTAAATTTTAGTAAAATACTTCAGCTGATCTTGAGGTACAGTTTTTCCAAAGAGGACTCTAGAGTGTAACTTCCACAGTTTGCCTTTGACTTCTTTTATGAATGATTAAAGAGCCAGCTCTCAAAACAAATTTACAAGTACTGGAATCATCTGCTCATACTTAAACAGGTCAGTCACTTTTTAAAAACTGGATTTGAAGATAATGTTAAGATGAGAATCGAGTAACATGCATTTCTAAACTCCTAAACATTTCTACACTTGTCTTTCTATAAATGTTTTTTATAACTTTCTTTAGCAGTAATATGTTTCAGAGCAAAACATTTAAAGGAAGTTCATATCCTCTAATAGCATTTCTTAGTTTGATGAGAATGCTTTGAGGTTGAAATATGACTTAGCTGAGTTTCAGTGTAAACATCTGCCTGAGGTTCCCTTTTTTTCTCCCTCTGTGCAATAAGGCTATTCTAATTTGAGTAAGGCAAGAGCAAGTTCTCACTATGTGCTCTTCAAGTTTCTTCAGTGCCTCTGCTCAGGTGACCTCAGAAAATAATTCATATGTTTTGACAGTTGCACTACCAGCTTCTCTGTGGTTAAGCAAAGAACTTTTGTACAGACTGCAAGCTTTGTGCAGGAAAATCAGCTCTCATGAGGAGAAACCCAGAGAGCTAGTGTGGAGTTACCATGGTAACATACCTTGCTCCTCTGCTCTTCAGTTTTAACCCCGATGGAGACTGGGGAAGAGTAATAGGCCCCTGCTGGACTATTCCACCAATTTAAAAAAGGGCGGCTGTCTTTTTGCCAGTTTATCATGACCCATAACCACCAGCTTTATATTTTTCATGGCACCATACAGCATGGCGTCTTCTGTTAATGTTTACTTCCTTATGATCCTGAGGCATATGTATCATAGAACTACATATTTAATGAGAAAACCTGAGAACCAGAGTTAAATAATTTGCTCAAGTTCACACAATAAGTGAGAAAAGTGAATTAAACTCAGTTTGTCCTTCTTCTTCGTAACAACTTTTGCCCTTTGATATACATTAGAATATCCATACCGCAGTGACCCATTGGTGATTTTAATCAACTCTTCCCAGTGTTTCTGGGATGTGGTCAAAGTTTGAAAACCATTGTTTTACACTTTGGTATTTCTTTTTTGCCCCAATGACATCTTATCCCTGGCAAAGTGCTTAGGTGAAGGCCTCATTGACTCTCATCACTCTACCTTGGGGTATTGGCACCAAAATTCTCCCAGCTCCCACTGCTGCTTCCAGAGCAGTGCTGCACATCCTTCTCTCTGTAAAATTTGAGACATATGACATTCATTTATACTAAATTCTTACTATCATCATCCTAAGACCTCTACAACCCTTGAGGACCCAGGCCTTGCCCTAGAGTCTTAACCTCCATTTGAGTTTCTCATACTTGTTCCCAAAACTTCCTTAACCAATCAATTCCATTGGTTTTAACAAAAGACTTATATAGACATATTCTGGGCTTTTCCTACGAGAATTGCTGTATCTCCAGATTCCTAGTCTTTGATCACAGCAGTTTCCACCTTTCCTCTTAAACTCTGCACTGTCCCTGCAACGAAATCTTCTCTCCACATTTCCAGGTGTCTCATCATCTTATTCTTTCAGCTTATCACCCCGAATGCCATCCTGTTATTTCTTTGTTTAGCTGGGGAACCAACAATCCCAAACCCGTTCACCCCAACGTCATTCATACTCTCACTCTTAGGATCCCCCTAAGAGTTAACTTAGCAAAGAAAAAAACTAACTTGACAAAGGAAAAAAAAAATTAGCTTCTATTAAGCGGAACTACAGAAATTAGGAAAGTGATGCTAGTGAGAATCACCACCATGTTGTTGCCCAGCTGCATTTTAAATCTTAATTTTGAGCAGTAGTTGCTATAAACCGTTTGCAGTTCTCAGGCCACCTACCCACCTTGGGGAGTCTGTCTCCTGCAGTGCAGTTTCATAAAACACCTCACCAGACACCAGCTGTCAGGTCTTCATTTGTGACTGAATGTTTCTGTTCCTCTTGACGGGAGTAACATCATCTCACTTTTTTTTTTTCTATTAAATTCCTATTCATCCTTTGAGGCCCAACTTGAATCACGTCTTTCCTATGTTGCATTTGCTGACTTCCCTAGGCACTCCCTTCACTCTCTGTTCTCTAATTTCCTTCTCATCCCTGTTTTCCTTTTCCACTAAACCATGAAGCAGAAGTTCCTGGGATTACAGGCTTGTGTCACCATGCCCGACCATGGTGGGGGAGTGCAATACCTCTCTTTCTTTTTTTTTTGGTTCCAGGAATTGAACCCATGGGCACTTAACCACTGAGACACATCCCCAGCCCTTTTTATTTTTCATTTTAAGACAGGGTCTCCCTAAGCTGCTTAGTGCCTTCCTAAATTGCTGAGGCTGGCTTTGAACTCAATCCTCTTGCCCTAGCCTCCTGAGCTGCTGGGATTACAGGTGTGCACCACTATGCCTGGCTGATTACCTCACAGAATCCTTACCCCCAAAGAAACATCAGAGTTAAACTACACTATAAACCAAATGAACGAAACAGAAATTTACAGAACGTTCCATCCAACAGTTGCAGAGCACACCTTCTGTTCATCAGCACATCTAACCTTCTCTACCTTGGGATATTGGCACCAAAATTCTCCCAACTCCCACTAATAGTATAAACTATTATCCTAATAGTATAAACTATTAGGGCACAAAACAAGTCTTGACCATTTCAAAAAATGAAATTATGTATCTTTTCTGAATTCATGGAAAGAAACTAGAAAACAAGTAATCTACTTAAAATATAGGCAAGGGATCTGAATAGACGCATCTCAAAAGAAGAAGTACAAATGGCTAAAAAATACATGAAAAATACTCAGCGTCACTAGCCATCAAGGAAATGCAAAACAAAACTGCAACAAGATATCATCACACCCTAGATAGAACAGCTATTATAAAGACAAAATAAATGATGGTGAGGATAGGGAGAAAAAGGAACTCTATATTGTTGATGACAATGTAAATAAGTATAGCCACTATGGAAAACAGTATTGAGGCTCCTCAAAAAACCAAAAAATAGACCTATCATATGATCTAGCTATCCCAGTTTTGGATATAACCAAAGGAAATGAAATCAGCATATTCAAGAGATACCTGCATGTACTATTTACTCTGGCACCATTTACAATATCTAAGATATGGAATCAGTACACATGCTCACTAACAGATGAATAAAGAAAATGAAGTATGTATCCACAATGGAGTATTATTCAGCCATAAAGAAGATTAAAATCCTGTCATTTTCAGTAAAATAGGTGAAACTGGAAAAAAATATGTTTAGTAAAATAAGCCAGACACAGAAAGATACTGCATATCTCTCATATACATGATATTTTAGCAAAATGGCATAACACAGAGCCTATGTGGAAGCCTAAAAAAGCCACATGAATGTAGGATAAAGGATTACTAGGGGTCAGAAAAGGTTGAGGATGGGGCAATGGCAGGAAAAGGATGATTGGATTTGATTATTATAGGATATATGCATGGACAGAGTTATCACACTGCATGCTATTACTGTGTAGAATTAATATGTATTAATAAAAAACATGCTGTTGACAAAAAGCTGGTCTGAATGAAACCAGTTATTCTCTTGAAGAAGAACAAACAAAATAATTACTCCATTGTTTTTTAATAAAATGGAATGATTTAAATGTCAAGGAATTGTAAAGATCTTCAGAAAAGTGATGAAGATCTCTGTATATAAATTTTTAGCCATCTTTTTACTTTCAATATCAAATATGAAATGAAATACATAGGTTCTGTGTTATCATGCCATTTTGCTAAAAAAATCATGCCAACTCCCTCAGGCAGAAATCATTTCATTCCTTTTTGTTTCCAAGAATTAGTCCGTAGTTGCAAGTATCAGTAAAGCATTTGTTAAATATGAGAAAAAAGGAACTCAATTTGTAAATGTTTACTTTCATATTTCAAAAGAAGATCCACTTAAAAATTTTTCCCACATTGTAGTTTGAATTTCTGTTCTTCATTTAAAAAGTATACTAGCTTTAAACAGTTCATTCTGATATTAATTATCTGAAGATAATTTTGATGGCTAAATTTTAAAATCATTATAAATTCAACCTAGATAAATATGCTTTGTAAATAAATATGCAGAAATGAATAAAATGAAGTAATAGGTTAATGCTTGCATTTAAGGCCTCCCTGTAGGAAATGTATAGTGTTGCTAGATTTAGGAATTTATGAGTTAAACTTGATAGGTTTCTCAAATTGTGGGTATCTGAATGCTTATATTACAGGAAAGAATATAAGATATAAATGGCCAAAGAGACAGTATGGCCAATACACTCCGATAGCATTGAATTAATGTGTATGCCATTCAAGTAGATATATAGTTTTAGCTTAGTTTATTTTGTATTTCAGAGAAGGAAATCATTCGGTACCTTCTCCTCACAAAGGAAATTGTGGTTTCAACGACACTGTTTCTATTCCCTTTGAACATTATAATTCTACACTGCTTTCTTTTGTTTTTTTCTTGCTTTTTAAACTTAAGCATCTTTTAAATGTCATTATCTGTGTCTCAAAGGACTTTTAGAATTATTTAGAATTATTTGGCATATTAAATTATACACAGTGTATCCTGAATAAAAATAAAATTTAAGAAAAGTGTTTACACTGGATTTGATCCTCAGCACCACATAAAAATAAATAAAATAAAAGATATTGTGTCCATCTACAACTAAGTTTTTTTAAGTGTTTTTAAAAGCTTTAATTAATCACCATTACTGAGTAAAATTCTTTGTCACTGGCTCAGAAGTCCCATTTTGTCTTTCAGTATCCTTGAAATTGTGGCTAACTTATTAGCCTGAAAGTAGGCTAAAATCTCAGATCCTTCAGAATTCTTGAAATGAGGCTATTCAAATTTATTTTCTTTCCTGTAAGTTGGTTTTGGAAGCAGAATCATTCAAGAATATGCCTATTTCATCTACTTTGTTGAATCAACTGAAAAAAGTTATTCATTACATTCACTAATTCTTTTAATTTCTCTAAGACCTCTAGTAGCATCTTTATTATATTCCTGACATTGAGAACTTTTCATTTTGTTCCTTTCTTTTTCTTTTCTTCTTTCTTTCTTTTTTTTTTTTTTTCTTTCTTTTTTTGATTAGTAGTAATCAGGGCCCTCTACCCTGCCCTCTCTTTTTGGACCAATCTTAATAAAAGTGGGCTACCATTTTATTACCCCTGTGTACGTAGGCTCAGCCAGGATTCCTTGGGATTGCTGGTTACAAGGAAGGTTAAACTTTTAGTTCTAAGTCAGTTTGAGAAAGCTGAATAGGAAGAGAAAGCTAAAGAGGGAAACAGACAGCCAGATCAGAAACCAAATAGGAAATTTACCAATGAGCAGCATCAGAGATTTTCTGAGACATAACATCAAAGTCAACAAAAAAGACATAATGATAAATTGTAAAGAAGTTGTGCAAGTTGGTGCAGCCACTCTGGAAAGCAGTGTGGAGATTCCTTAGAAAACTTGGAATGGATCCAACATTTGACCCAGCTATCCCACTCCTTGGCCTATACCCAAAGGATTTAAAATCAGATTACTACAGTGATACAGCTACATCAATGTTCATAGCTGCTCAATTCACAATAGCTAGATTGTGGAACCAACCTAGATGCCCTTCAATAGATGAATGGATAAAGAAACTGTGGTATATATATATATACAATGGAATATTACTCAGCCATAAAGAATAATAAAATTATGGCATTTGCAGGTAAATGGATGATTTTGGAGACTGTTATGCTAAGTGAGATTAGCTAAATCCAAAAATCCAAAGGTCGAATGGTCTCTCTGATAAGTGAATGATGATGTATAATGCGGGGTGGAAGGATGGCAAGAATGGAGGAAGGATAGAGAGCATAGAGGGAAGGGAGGGGTGGGGTCGAGGTGGGGGGATAAGAATAATAACAGTATGTGTGACAAACATTATTGCCCTGTGTACATGTATGAATGCACAGATGGTGCGACTCTACTTTGTGTACAACCAGAAAAACAATAGCTGTACTCCATTTGTGTTCAATGAATCAAAAAATTAAATAAAAAATTAAAAAAAAAGAAGTAAGTTGTTATGATACTTGTCATCAACCAGACTACAACTTACAACTTTACTAACAGGTATGGAGGTGTACAAGTCACATTTTGATTTAAAATATAAGATCAGGAAAAAAAATTGACCTAAAATGTATACTATTTATAATTTTTTTTTTAAAAAAGATGCTCTTTCTGTTGAGCATTTAGGATATGCCAATATTGAATCACTAATAAACATGATTGACATAGGTTTGTGTAGCAATTAAGCCCAAAGAAGCAGACTTCAAACAAGGAAGACACAGGGTTGAACCATAAGCTATTTCATTTTCAGTTTCATTGTTTTGAGGTTGTTTTCAGAGAGAGAGAAGTTATGTTAGTTGCACAAAAATTCATCTACAATGACTTAATTAGGTATAGTTATTCTAAAAATAGTCCCAAAGGTGGCAAAAGGAACCCAGACCAGAGAAGCAACCATCTGATGTTATTGGTATTGTAGCCAGAACTGGTTAGGTAGTCAGTGTAGAAATAAAAAATCAGGTCAAATCGAGAAAATGAAGGACATGAAAAAAAACACCTACATCTGGAAGTTGGAGGCTGCCTTGGGGAATGGAATGTCAAAGATTTCCAGAACCCATTGATAACCAGATCTACCTGTCCTTATCAAGAACTGTAGGCAAGGAATTGCTAATTAACACCTGCTGGGACATTACCTGTTATGGCTTCAGCCCTTCCCCTGCCCATCTGCTTTTCTGCTTTTACCACTCACATGCAAAAGTGGGCCTAGACTGAGAGGAAGAATGAGGGGGGAGGGAACAAGAGAGTAAAACTTATAAAAAGGACAGGATTTACTCGCCAGATGGATTCCGCCTTTGGGTCCCCTTCTTCCACTCGAGAGAAGTCTGCTTTTACTTTTCTTTAATAAAACTTCATTTTCCACTCTACACTTGCCTCGGTTTGCTTCTACGGCGTTATTCTTCAACACCTGAGGAAGCAGGACTCGACACCGGTTACAAAGGGTAACAGCTCTCTCACTATTCTTGCTTCATTATCTTTGGTATGTGGCCTTCACATTCATGCTTTTCATCTCACAGTCAGAAGATAGCAGTTTCATCTGTTTTCACATCCACACTTCAGACATAAAGGAGGAAGGAAGGCACTGTGCCTATATTTGAGTGAGGACACACTGGGAATAGCTACCTTCTGCTTCGCATAGTAGGTAGAAAAATGGAGTCACTTCAGAAAGTTATTCAGAGAGATATTAGGGTCTGCGGCCAAGGCATATGTTATAGACTGAACTGTGTTCCTCCACAGGGTATGTTACTACCCTAACCCCTTATAACTGAATGTTTAGAAATGGGGCCCTTGAAGATGTAATCAAGTGTAGGTGTGGTCATTAGAATGGACTTTGTCCAGAATGACTAGTATCCTTATAAAAAGAGGAATTGAGATACAGAGAAGAGAATGCTGTGTGAAGACACAGAGTCCTCAGCAGGAAGAGCTGCGTGAAGATGGAGGCAGAGGTTGGAGTTATGCTTCCTTGAGGCAAGGAATTCCTGGGGCTACTGATACCGCAGTATACTGGTGACGAGTTCTGCTTCCTCAGGTGTTTAAGTATAACGCCAGAGAAGCACGCCAAGGCAAGCATGTTAAGCAAGCTTTATTTAAAAGTAGTAATACAAACTTCTCCCATGAGGGAGAAGGGGGGCCATGGCTGATGTTCTGGAATCCCCAGAAGTGAACGCACCCTACATCTTTATAGGTTGGGGTCTTCTTTGTTCTGCTCCTTCCTCTGACCCTTATCTCTCCTTCCTGCCTATGTGGCTGTGGTGACACAGCAAAAAGGTGGGATGCAAATGGCAGGGGGAAGGACACATGGAGATTCAGGTGGGGGCCCAGGAGGCATTAATTAGCAACTCCCTGCCTGCAGCTTTTGGGGAGGGGCAGTTAAGCAGGTAACCTTGGTGATCAAAAGAGCTCTGGAGGCACTGACATTCCAATCTCCCGGGGCGTCTCCAACTTCCCAGACTCTGATGGCCTCCACTCCTTGATTTGACCAGATTCCACATTTTTACACTAACTACCTGTCCAATTCTGGCTTCACTACCAGAAGCTGGAAGACTTGAGAAACATCCCTCTTAATGAGCATGGTTCGGCCAAGACCTTAATATTGAAATTCTAGCCTCCAGAAATGAAAGAGAATAAATTTGTTTTGAGATACCCAATTTACGTTACTTTGCTACAGTACCCCTAGAAAATGAATACAGTATCTAGCCCAGTATTTGGGGTGTTAATTCCTCAGTACCAGAACTTTAGATGACAGCAACATAACAGAATCTAATTTTCCTTGAATATCATCCTGGGAAGTTAGCAAAATAAGCATTACTATTACTAGCAAGGAATCAGAGTAGAAATAGTAAAGAAATAATTACATCCAAGTTTAGAGGTTTTAAAATGAGACTAGTATTTTCTAGTATTTATAAAAATACTATATTTTTTAGCATTTATTATTTTAGTATTTTTTAGTATTTATAAAAATATTATTTTTCTTGCTTTTAAGTTATGCAATCATAGGTTATGTCATGTGAAAACTGGAATTACAAACTACTTTTATAATTAATACATGTTACATGCTTGAGAAAATTGACTTATAGTTTTGTTTTTAGAGTATAAACAATAAATTTAGCTTTAAAATAGATGCAGAGTATAACTTTTATGCAAAGACCCCCTTTGACATTAAATAACCTATCGTTGATACTGTTAAATATGTATTTAAGTCCTAATAATTATATATAAATAAAATTAAGCTGGAATCAAATTATGCATATGTATACGCTGCGTGTTTAGAGTACAGGAATGTGTCATGACAAGGACAGAAGGGGCAAGAATAGAAAAGTGGAGAGAAGTTCTCTAGGAATAAAAAGGAAAGCAGTGGATGAAAAGAAGCTGGGTGGTAGAGAAAAAATAGTGTCCCACAGAGGAAAGCAATTAAGCTGGGGGTGTAGCTCAGCAGTAGACTGATTGCCTCGCATGCTCAAGGCCCTGGGTTTTTTCCCCAACACGTGCGTGCATGTGTACACACACACACACACACACAAGAAAGGAAGAAAAAAAGTGACAGTCCATAATAAATTGAAAAATACAGAGCCAGTTTCCTGAATTGGAAAACTGCATTAAGAAGTGTCAGTTTTCATTAAAGTACAATACCAATAATAACAATCCTAATTTAAAATCCTAACAGGGAAACTTCTGGCTTGTGGTTCTGCATGTAAGGACTGTGGAAGTCACCACTCCATCCTCATAACAAGGAAAAAGCTGAATAGGCTGAAAAATAAGCAACTCTTTTTGGATCTGCAAAAGAGGAGAGGATAAGGAGTAATCTGTTTCCCCCAGGGTTGAAGAGACAGGCAAATAAAGAGACTCAACTCACCAGAGCAGGGAATCATGAAGAGAAGCTGCTGCAGGAATCAGTGCCAGGGCAGGAAAACTTGAACTGTAACTGATGAATTCCTTTAGGCTCAATGTGAGTAAATCCAAGTTAAAACCTTCAGGGGAGACCTAGTCATTGGAGATGCTTTCCACATTTTTCTGAGTTTTGCCTCCAGGAGCTCTACCAGGTCCTCACAGTAAATGCCAGAGGAAAATCCCTTCACATTTCTGGCTGGGGAGGAGTAAAACAACCATTTTGAAATATTCCAGAGCACTCAGATTTTCTTAATAAGGTCTGCCCTCAGCAGAGACTATTCAACCGAAGCCTCGCCTCCTGAAGTTTTATCAGAGCCCTGCTGACCTGGGAGAAGGAGAATACCCAATTTGAGCCCACTCTAGCCATCCTGTGGGAACTTTGAGGAGGCTTGAGAAGGGAGGGGGAACTGAACGGTGGCTGGGAAGTTCACAGTCCAGAGACATACTGACTGAAGACTGAGACCTAACCATCAGATGACAGAGCAATTCCCTCCCTTGTCACCTTAATATCCCATTACTAAAGGTCTATTTACAGGCTTTCCTTTTACCCAGTACGCAAAGTCATGTCTGGCTATCAGAAAAAAAATATTGCAAGGTATACTAAAAAGTTAAAAAAAACAAACAACACACACACACACACACACACATACACAATTTGTAGAGGCAGAACCAAGCATGGAAGGGATAGAGAGATTAATGTGCTAAAAACACTACTGAATAAACTAGGCAGCATGTGAGACAGATAAGAAATGGAATTGGAGAGATGTCAATCAAAAAAAGGAGCCAAAAACAAATGCTAGAGATGGAAAAACTGTTGCATGAGTGAAGAACGCCTTGGATTGACTTATTAGTAGACCGGTCACAGCTGAGGAAAGAATCACTGACCTTGAGGATACATCCAATAGCAAATTCCAAAACTGGAAAGCAAAGAGAGAAGAGACTGTAAAGAACAGAACAGACCAACCAAGGAACCTAGCGTAACTACAAAAGTTGCAATTATGTGGAAGAATACCAGAAGGAGAAGAAAAAGATAAACAGAAAAAAAAATACTTGAAACAATGACAGAGAATTTCCCCCAAATTAATGTTAGACATCACCCCCCAGAGCAAGGTGACAGAGGAAATGGGAGTTTCTGACCCCATGACAAGAAAAATGAAGACAGGGCCATGGATTTCACAAGGGGAAAGTTTCATTGGGAAGTTTTACCTTAAGGAGAGGGGAGACAGCAGATCAGAGGGACAGAGATCAGTCTGCTCCCACACAAGGAAAGGGACAAGTCTTTCATCAGGTCACTAGGATGGACTAGGATCTGGTGGATCATTATCTCTGTTCTGGTT
Organism: Glaucomys volans; assembly: GCA_020662805.1. Classification (NCBI taxonomy): domain Eukaryota; kingdom Metazoa; phylum Chordata; class Mammalia; order Rodentia; family Sciuridae; genus Glaucomys; species Glaucomys volans. The sequence continues at coordinate 281,460 of JAJEJO010000409.1, forward strand.
TTGCCTGATGGCTGTAAAGAAGTCCTTATTGCTTGAGGGGGTCATCTGGTTCCCTGAGCTGATTGCTCCTGCCTAGGGGCAGCCTGAGTTCCTGTCATGAGGTAGTTGCTGAGTAATCTCATCAAGAGGTGATCTGCCTGCAGTTTCCCCTGTTCCTGGAAGCTGAACAGTTGAACGCTAATGACTGAAGGCTTCTAGGGGTGGCTTCCAGGACTCTGGAATAAGACTCTGTAAAAGCAGCAGTCGAATGTCCCTGCACATCTTGAAAAATACCTTATACTCATTCAGTGTCCTCAGTCTCTAGGGGAGATGAGATAGGTTAGTTATATTGAGGACTAATAACCTCGTATTATCTGTTTTAGATGAACACTCTTTAAATGATTAACATGCCTATATACACAGCTGAGCAATAAACTACCCAAGGCTTAAGGTACTAAAGGAGACAGATACAAAAGGAAGGCAGAGATGCTGAGCATCTATCCTGCTTTTAGTGACCCAGCTGAGCATCTGCAGGTGCAAATGAAGAGACAGTGGTTTTTAGCAAAGGCAACTTCTCTAAGTCCCTATTATAGTTGGGGGCTCAGGCTCATTCAGCTTTTATAGTACTTTGAATTGGTAATAGGTCATGATTTAACACATTGGGAGTGTATCTGTCCCTGTGATGGTCACTGACTATCTCGCTGGAAACTCACAAAATACCAAGTAGGATAAATGCCACCAAAACAAAACAAAAAACTACTACAATAACGAGATAGGCTTTTCATTCCCAGCTAAGGAAAATCATAGATAAAGAACAAATCCTGAAAGAAACCCTTATAAAAACTGTCTCTGTGAAGGAGAAAGTATAAAAATTTTATCTAACTTCTCAGAAACTATGCAAGCAAAAAGAGAGTGGAGTAAGATAAAACATCAAAAGGAAAAACACCAGCCTAGACTCTGTACCCTGTGAAATTATTTTCAAACGTGGAAGAGAAAAAGACTTGCTCAGAGAAATAAGCATTTGTTACCAATAGACAGGCCTTGCAGGAAATGTTATTTTCCTTCAGAGAGAGGGAAAATAATAGAGGTAAAAACCTCAGATCTGGTGTGTGGATGTGACTCAGTGGTAGAGTGCTTTCCTAGCATGCAATGAGGCCCTGGGCTCAATCCCCAGCACTGCAAAAAAGGAAAACATAAAACTCTTTTCAGATCTTTACAAAGAAAAAGCCTCAATAATGTATTTGGTTATGTAGGTACACATATTACATGTGCTTATATATGAGAGAAATGAATGACAGTAATGACGGAAGGGGTGGGAGATAAAAATTAGGGATTACTTTGTATTAAGGAATGAGCAAGATAGTGTTACATGGAAGTGGACATGGATTAGTAACAAATATATATTGCAAACTCTAGTAAACCACTGAAAAAGTAAGAAAAACATATAATTTATATGCCAAGAAAAGAGAAAAAGTGGAATCATAAAATTGCTTATTTAAAAGTACAAAAGGCAAAAATTTAGTTGAAGATGGAAAACACGAACAGTCATGTCAGATCTAAGCAGGGCTGGTCCTTAGGCATTTTTACCTTTGTAGATTCCTTCTGCTCTAAAAACATTAAAAATTACATAACTGCCAATAAAAAAATGAATATAAACCATGATGAATCCATGATCGTGTTTATTATTATTATACTCATCTTTCATATATATATATAAATATATATAATACATATATTAGTTGTAGGTGGACACAATACTTTTATTTTATTTTTATGTGGTGCTGAGGATTGAACCCAGGGTCTTACCTGTGGTAGGTGAGTGCACTACTCCTGAGCCACAACCCCAACCTCATCTTTCTTATTTTAAAAGAAATTAAAGCATTTTCATGGGTCCTTAAAAATATTTCTGGGTCCTAGGCTCTTGACTATCCTGCCTATGGCATAATATAAACACTGAGCTGAATGTAGACACTCAGCTTAAAAAGAGAGTGTAGCCAGTCACAAATAAAACCAAAAAAGAGATGGAGTACACTAATCATAATTCTCCAGGAAGATAGAACCAATGGGACATTGATGGACAGATAAAAGCTTTATTTGGGGAGTCAGCTCATGTGATGATGGAGGCCGAGAAGTTCCTTGATAAGCAGTTTGCAAGTTGGAGACCCAGGAAAGCTGATAGCCTAGCTTAGCCCGTCTAAAGGCCTGGGAATCAGGCAATCTGATGATGTGCTTCTCAGTCCAAGGTCGAAGGTCTGGGAAGCTGAAGGGCTGCTTGTGCAAGTTCTGGAGTGCAACAGCTAGGGAACCTGGAGTTCTAACGTCCTAGCACAGGAAAAGAAGATGTCCCAGTACCAGGAGAGAATTCACCTTCCTCTGTCTTTTTGTTCTGTTTGGGTTCCCAGCTTATTGGACAGTGCCTGATTATGAACATTTGATTCCATAATTCCCACTATTAGTGATAATTCTAGCTAGCTACAGAGATGAGTTGTGTAGGTCAATTGACTGAAAATGTTCAAGTTTAGATTTTCCAAGTTTAGTTCATAGAAGTGCATCCTCCTACTCTTGGCCACAACACAGAAACAGAAAGAAACTCCTTATAGGCTCTCATTTCACTGCTTTTTCTTAATTATGTCTTTGATTCATAAAAATCAGTTTCTTTTTGATCCTTTCTTATGTTTCCTAGATCAATGAACATTGCATTTTGCTTTGACAAGATCATACTTTTCATACAGGATTTAGAGATCATCTCCAAAACCATGCCGTTTTGCCTACGCTGAAAATGCAGTACTAGAACAAGCTGCCTTCAGCTCCTTTCCATGGTGTTTAGGAACTTGGTATACATTTTGATTCTTTGATAACTTCCAAACCATGTCAAGTTTCTTACATTTCTGCCGGTCAGCAATTTTTTCCCTCCTGAGTTCTTTGTCGGGGAGGGGAACCAAAATATTGATCAAATAACTACAATTCACACTTTCATTTCCAAATTGCAGATATACCATTAGGAACTGATTGCATTCACAATGCTCATTCATAATTTTTCATATAGGAGAGCCTTTATCCTATTCCATAGCAATAGACTATGGTTGAATCAGTGCTGGATTCTTCTAGATCCTTCTTCCTAAAGAAAGTATAAACAGCACGCCTGTAATCCAAGTGACTTGGGAGGCTGAGTCAGGAGGATCTCGAGCTCAAAGCCAGCCTCAGCAACTTAGCGAGGCCCTAAGCAACTCAGTGAGACCCTGTCTCTAAATAAAATACAAAATAGAGCTGGGGATGTGGCTCAGTGGCCGAGTGTCCCTGAGTTCAATGCCTGGTTCAAAAAAAAAAAAAAAAAAAAAAAGAAGAAGGTTGCAAACATATGGAGTAAGAATAATGCTAAAAACACTTTCTACTATTTAAGGATCAAATAAAGTTGCCTGATTCTGTCACCACTAATCTTTTATCTGCACCTTTCTTTTTAAATGTCTTTCACATCAGAAAAGACGGCCTGGAAATACTCCAAATATTGAGAAGCAAATACAGCACAACCAAGTTCCTTCCTCTATTCACTCTAGCCTACTTTCAAAACAGTTAATACACGTGTTGTCTATGGAGATCCCTCCCCCTGAGATCTGTCTTAGTCCTAAAAGATAGGGTTGATCTTCGGCCATCAACCCAATGATGAAATTGTAGCAGTCACCTTTGTATAAGTCACAGATTTATTGGAATTGGAATGTTTTTTTCCATCTAGGAGATTTATAACTGAAAATCTTTTCTTATTTTTTTATTTGTTATAATTAGTTACACATGACAATAGAGTGCATTTTGACACACCATTCATAAAGGGAGAATAACTTCTCATTCTTCTGGTTGTACATGATGTAGAGTTATACAGGTCATGTAATCATATATGCACATAGGATAATAATGTCTGGTTCATTCTACTGTCCTTTCTACCTCTGTACCCCTCCCTTCACTCCCCTCTACCTAATCCAAAGTAACTATTCTTCCCTATCCACCCCCATTGTGAATTAGCACCCACATATTAGAGAAAACATTCGGTCTTTGGTTATTTGGGATTGGTTTATTTTGCTTAGCATGATATTCTGCAGTTCCATCCATTTACCAGAAAATGCCATAATTTCATTCTTCTTTAAGGTTGAGTAATATTACATTGTGTATATATGCCACATTTTCTTTATCCATTCATAGGGCACCTAGGTTGGTTCCAGAACTTGACTATTGTGCATTGAGCTGCTGTAAACATTGACATGGCTGTGTCACAGTAGTATGCTGATTTAAAGTCCTTTGCGTATAATCCTAGGAGTGGGATAACTGGGTCAAATGGCATTTCCATTAAAAATATATGGAATGCTTCATGAATTTGCATGTCATCCTTGCCCAGGGGCTATGGTAATCTCTGGATGGTTCCAATTTTAGTATATGTGCTGCTGAAGCAAACACTGAATATCTGTTCTTAAAATAGTAAGTACTGGTGTAAAACTGGCTTGCATATTACTTGGATAATTGTGCATTACATCTTGCATCTCTATCCCCTCAGTGGCCTAGTGCTCAATTGCTGTTTTATCTTTCATGCCTTTTAATGTGAGTTTTTAATCTGTAGTAATACTTCTTAATGTTTTGTCATCCGCAGAATTACATACTAATTGCTTAAATTGCCCATTTTAATTTTCAGTTATTACTTTTTTTTTCTTTTGGTACTGAGGATTGAACCTTGGGGTGCTTAACCACTGAGCCACATCCCCAGCCCCTTTTTTTTAAATAAAAAAAATACATATATATATGTATATACATATATATTTATATATATTTTATATATATGTGTATAAATGCATATATATAAAATGCATATATATTTATATATATTTAATATATTATATATATATTTTATATATATGTATATATATTTTATATATATATGTGTGTATATATATATATGTATTTTTTTTTTTATTTAGAGACAGGATCTTGTTGAGTTGCTAAGTGCCTTGCTAAGTTTCTGAGATTGACTTTCAACTTGCAGTCTTCCTGCCTCAGCCTCCTGAACCATTGAGATTAGAGGCATGCACCACTGAGCCCAGCTGATTTTCTGTTATTCTAATGCTTTGTTGTTAACATGAATTTTTAGGAGGATTACTTCATATTTCCTGATCCTCCTCCTCTGATTCTGTCTGTATATAAAATACTATTCCCTGATTGATCAATATCTAAGTTTGGGTTTGTATTTGTGGAAAGTTTTCTGACTTTTTTGTGTCTCTGCCAAGACTTCAATATTATAGTAGAAACCAGAAAAACTGTCCATAGCAGAGAAAACTTGGTTAAAGCATATTGGTTGCATAAGTGATCCATTAGGTAACAACACTGGGATCATTTTACCATCTAAAATATGTGTCTTTGGCTATTTAACTGGACAATTTAAAGAAGCAAGTGATTTCTGGAAATGTGTCCGTTGGTACCTAGTTTATAGGTACATGGCACACTCATCATGGACCTAACACTAGCAGAGCTTGCACAAGTGAACCCATCTTGTTATCTCAATCACTACCACTTTCTTCCTCTGAATGTGCTTGAATGGCATCCACATGGCCAATCTGTATTCTTAAATGAAAGACTCAGGGCTTTGGGTCTTAAATGAAAGACTCAGGGCTCTTGACATTGCAAATCCAAACGATGTTATATTTATGTCTGATTAACTATGTCCCATTGACAAACACGTGGTTAGACCAATAGTCATTGACTGAATCATTATATCCATGACAAATTATGTAAACAGTAGATATAAATCTCCCTATCATTGCCACCTATCTATTTCAGTGGGAGTTGATGCCAGACCCACTATTTGTAACTGTCCATTTTGCTGATACCTCCCACCATTTTTTAACTAGAAATTTTTGTTGACTGACATTCTTTCAGACACAAATTTCTATTAATCAAGAATTATCATGCCTAAATCAAGCTCCATCTTTTTTGTTTTTCTTTTCTGGATTCAGAGACTCTTACAGTGAAGTACAAACCTTTAACGTGAGAAGTAAACCATCCTATGGTGACAGTCTTGGCTCTAGGGAGGTGGCTTCCCCTTGTTCACAGATTTTAGGGTCTCCTTTTACCCTACTCATTTTTACAGTTTTCTGAATAGACCATTTCCACCTAATAAGGTCACTTTGATAAGCTGCCTATTTCTATTTAAATGCTTTTCTGACAATGCTCAGGTTCTTTATTTTTACAGACTGCATTTTGGTTCATTGTACACCGATGGGGTATGACTTTTCATTTCTACGGTTGTACACAATGTAGATTCACACCATTCATGTAATCATACATGTACATAGGGTAATAATGTCTGTCTCAGTCTACTCTCTTTCCTTCCCCCACCCCTCCTGCCCCATTTTCCTCTATACAATCCAAAGTTCCTTCATTTTTCTCTTGATTCCCCGCCATCCCCAGTATCTATCATCAGTCAATTATCAGAGAAAACCTTTGATCTTTGGTTTTGGGAGTTTGGCTTATTTCACTTAGCATGATATACTCCAACTCCATCCATTTACTAGCAAATGCCATAATTTTATTCTTCTTTATATCTGAGTAATATTCCATTGTGTGTATATACCACAGTTTCTTTATCCATTCATAAATTGAGGGCATCTAGATTTCTTCCACAATCTAGCTACTGTGAATTGAGCAGCTATGAACATTGATATGGCTGCATCACTGTAGTATGCTGATTTTAAGTTCTTTCAGTATAAACCGAGGAATGCGATAGCTGGGTCAAATGTGGGTTCCATGTTTTTTGAGGAATCTCCATACTGCTTTTCAGAGTGGCTGCACCAATTGCAACTCCACCAGCAATGTATGAGTGTGCCCTTTTCCCCACATCCACAGCAACACTTGTTATTGCTTGTGTTCTTGATAATAGCCATTCTAATTGGAGTTAGATGAAATCTTAGGGTGGTTTTAATTTGCATTTCTCTAATTACTAGAGATGATGAGCACTTTTTCATATATTTGTTGATCACCTGTATATCTTCTGCTGTGAAGTGTCTGCCCAGTTCCTTAGCACATTTATTGATTGGGTTCTCTGTATTTTTGGTGTAAAGATTTTTAAGTTCTTTAAAAATTTTGAGATCAATGCTCTGTCTGAAGTGTATATGGAAAATATTTTTTTCCTATTCTGTAGGCTCTCTTTTTACATTATTGATTGTTTCCTTTGATGAGAAAAAACTTTTTAGTTTGAATCCATTCCATTTATTGATTCTTGCTTTTCTTTCTTGTGCTCTGGGGATCATGTTAAGTCTGGTTCTAAGCCAACATGATGATTTGGGCCTACTTTTTCTTCTATTTGGTGAAGGGTCTCAGGTCTAATTTCTAGATCCTTGATCCATTTTGAGTTGAGTTTTGTATAGGGTGAGAGATAGGGGTTTAATTTAATTTTACTGCGTAAGGATTTCCAGTTTTGCCAGCACCATTTGTTGAAGAGGCTATCTTTTCTCCATTGCATGTTTTTGGCACCTTTGTCTGATATGAGATAACTGTACTTATGTGGGTTTGTCTCTGTGTCTTCTATTCTGTACCATTGGTCTATCTGTCTTCTTTGGTGACAATACCATGCCGTGTTTGTTACTATTGCTCTATAGTAGAGTTAAGGTCTGGTATTGTGATACCTCCTGCATCATTCTTTCTGCCCAGGATTGCTTTGGCTATTCTGGGTCTTTTGTTCTTTCAGATGAATTTCATGATTGCTTTTTCTATTTCTATGAGGAATGTCATTGGAATTTTAATTGGAATTGTGTTAAGTCTTTATAGTGCTTTTGGAAGTATGGCCATTTTGATAATATTAATTCTGCCTATCCAAGAGCATGGGAAATCTTTCCATCTTCTAAGGTCTTCCTCTTCCTCAATTTCTTTCTTTAATATTCTGTAGTTTTCATTGTAGAGGTCCTTTACCTCTTTTGTTAGATTGATTCCCAAGTATTTTTTTTTTTGAGGCTATTGTGAATGGAGTTGTTTTCCTCATTTCTCTTTCAGATGATTCATCACTTATGAATAAAAATGCATTAGATTTATGGATATTGATTTTATATCCCGCTATTTTTACTGAATTCATTAATTAGGTCTAGAAATTTTCTAGTGGAGTTCTTTGGATCCTCTATATATTGAATCATGTCATTAGCAAATAGTGATAGCTTGAGTTCTTCTTTTCGTATTCATATCTCTTTAATTTATTTGGTCTGTCTAATTGCTCTGGCTAGTATTTCAAGCAGGATATTGGATAGAAGTGATGAAAGAGGTCATCCCTGTCTTGTTCCAGTTTTTATTGGGAATGCTTTCAGTTTTTCTCCATTAAGAATGATGTTGGCCTTGGGCTTTGCATAAATAGCCTTTAAAATGTTGAGGTATATTCCTCCTGTCCCTATTTTTTCTAGTGTTTGAACATGAAAGGGTATTGTACTTTGTCAAATACTTTCTCTGCATCTATTGAAATAAATCATATGATTCTTAACCTTAAGTCTATTGATGTGATGAATTACATTTATTGATTTCTGGATGTTGAACCAACCTTGCATACCTGGGATGAACCCCACTTGCTTGTGGTGCACTATCTTCTTAATATGTTTTTGCATGCAATTTGCCAGAATTATATTAAGGATTTTTGCACCTATATTAATCAGAGATATTCGTCTAAAGTTTTCTTTCCTTGGTGTTTCTTTGTCTAGATTTGGTATCAGAGTGATACTAGCCTCATAGAATGAATTTGGAAGGATTCCATCCTTTTTTTCTCATGAAATACTTTGAGGAATATTGGTATAAGTTCTTCTTTGAAGGTCTTGTAGAACTCAGCTGAGAATCCATCTGGTCCCAGGCTTTTCTTTGTTGGAAGGCTTTTGATGGCTTTTTCTATTTCATTGCTTGGAATTGATCTGTTTAAATTGTGTATGTCCTCCTGGTTCAGTTTGGGAGGATTATATGTCTCTAGAAATTTGTCGATGTCTTTGAGATTTTCTATTTTGTTGGAGTCTAAATTTTCAAAGTAGCTTCTAATTACGTTATGTATTTCAATAGTGTCATTTGTGATATTTCCTATTTTGTCATGAATTTTAGTAATTTAAGTTTTCGCTCTCCTCTTTGTTTGTGTGGCTAAGGGTTTATCTATTTTGTTTACTTTTTCAAAGAACCAACTTTTTGTTTTGTCAATTTTTTGAATTGTTTCTTTTGTTTCAATTTCATTGATTTCGGCTCTAATTTTAATTATTTCCTGTCTTCTACTACTTTGGGTGCTGTTCTGTTTTTCTTTTTCTAGGGCTTTGAGATGTAAGGTTAGGTCATTTAGTTGTTGACTTTTTATTCTTTTCTTGAATGCACTCCATGCAATGAATTTTCCTCTTAGTGCTGCCTTCATAGTGTCCCAGAGATTTTGATATGTTGTATCATCATTCTCATTTATCTCTAAGAATTTTTTTATCTCCTCCCTGATGTTTTCTGTTATCCATGCTTCATTCGATAGCATTTTATTTAGTCTCCAGGTGTTGGAGTAGTTTCTGGTTTTTTATTTTGTCATTGATTTCTAATTTTATTCCATTATGATCTGATAGGATACAAGGTCATATCTCTAATTTTTTGCATTTACTAAGGGTTGCTTTGTGGCATAACATATGGTCTATTTTACAGAAGGATCCATGTGCTGCTGAGAAGAAAGTGTATTCATTTGTTGATGGATGGAATATTCTATATATGTCTGTTAAGTCTAATTTATTGATTGTGTTATTGAGTTCTATGGATTCTTTGTTTAGTTTTTGTTTGGAAGATCTATCCAGTGGTGACAGTGATGTGTTAAAGCCACCCAGAATTACTATGTTGTGGTCTATTTGATTCCTGGAATTGAGAAGGATTTGTTTGATGTATATGGATGCACTGTTATTTGGGGCATAAATATTTATGATCATTGTCTTCCTGATTTATGGTTCCCTTAAGCAGCATGAAATGACCTTCTTTATTCTTTCTGACTGACTTTGGCTTGAAATCCACTTTATCTGATATAAGGATGGAAGCCCTTGCTTTTTTCCTGAGTCCATGTGCTTAGTAGGTTTTTTCCCATCCTTTCACCTTTAATCTGTGGATGTCCTTTTCTATGAGATGAGTCTCTTGAAGGCAGCATATTGTTGAGTCTTTCTTTGTAATCCAATCTGCCAGTCTGTCTTTTGATTGATGAGTTTAGTTCAGGGTTATTATTGAGATATGAGTTGTATTCCCAGTCATTTTGGCTTATTTTTGGTTTTTAACTGACTTGGTTTCTCCTTTGATTGGCTTTGCTTTCAAGTAGTTCCTCCCTTTGTTGACCTATATTGTTGTATTCCATTTCCTCCTCGTGGAATATTTTACTGAGAATGTTTTACTGAGAATGTAGCGCAGGTTTTCTATGTGTAAATTCTTTTAATTTTGCATGTCATAGAAGGATTTTATTTGCTCTTCAAATCTGAAATTTAGTTTTTCTGGGTATAAGATTCTGGGTTGGCAACCATGTTCTTTCAGAGCTTGAAATATGTTGTTCTAGGCAATTCTAGCTTTTAGGATCTGGGCTGATATATCTGCTGATATCTGTACTGGTTTCCTCTTATATGTATATATATCTGATGATTTTCTCTCACAGCCTTTAAAATTCCATTTTTATTTTGGATGTCAGGCATTTTCATTATAATGTGCTTTGGTGTGGATCTTTTGTAATTGTGTGCATTTGGTGTTCTATAAGCTTCTTGTAGTTGATTTTCCATTTCATTCTACAAGTTTGGGAAATCTTATGATATTATGCCATTGAATAGGTTGTTCATTCCTTTGGTTTGTATCTCTGTGCCTACCTCAATCCTGATAATGCTTAAATTTGATATTTTTGATGATATCCCATACATAGTTCTTGGAGGTCCATTCATGATTTCTTACCATCTTCTCTGTTTGATCAACTTTATTTTCAAGATTAAATATTTTGTCTTCTTTATCTGAGATTCTGTCTTCCAAGTGATCTAGTCTGTTGGTGATGCTTTCCATTGAATTTTTTATTTGGTTCATTATTTCCTTCATTTCAAGGATTTCTGTTTGGTTCTTTTTCAGAATCTCTATATCTCTGTTGAAATGATCTTTTGCTTCCTGCAGTTGCTCTTTCAACTGCTTATTGGGGTGATCATTCATTGCCTACATTTGCTCTCTTATCTCATCCTTTGCTTCATGAATCATTTTTATTATGTATGTTCTGAGCTCCTTTTCTGACATTTCTTCTACCGTGCTGTCATTGGATTCTATTAATGTGGAATCTTGGTTTTTTTGGAACACTTTTTCCCTTGTTTTTTCATGTTGTTCATGTATCTTCCCCTATAGCAGTGCAGATCTGGGCTATGGCAGTTTCCCCCCATAGGCTTATAGGGACCCTGCAGGTTTCCAAAACCTCTTCTTTAAGGGAGAGATCACTATTAGCAGCACCCAGTACAGACAATATGTAGCTCTAAATCGAATAGCTCCTATAAAGACATTAACAATATTGTCACAATAAACAGAGAGGATGAGTTCAATTATTATCTACAGTATAACAAATAGATTCGCAATGAGGTCTGCAGTTTCTAATGGAGGGCAAAGAGGATGGAGAGGGGTGTAGGATGTAACTGTTAATGGGAGAAGAAAAGAGTATATAGAAGTTCTAGATGGTAGGAAGAGTGAAAATGTAGTCAAAAGAAGTTGGTTGTTAGAATGAGAAAAGGGAGAAAGAGACTCTGAGGAAAGAGGTAAGCAAAAGGAAAGTAGAGAGCAAGAAAAATAAAGAAATAAAGACTTAAAAATTTTCAAAAAGGAAGGAAAAAAAATCTACACTGTAATAGTCAGATACTATTCAAACCTCCCAGTCTTCAGTAGCCTGAGGCATGGGTACCTGACAATGAGCTTCCAATCTCCAGTAGGAGCCTCAGGATGGGATTTGCCCCACCTCAAGATGGCAGCTTTTGCTTCCAGGACAATCCAAGATGGCCACTCTGGCTTCCAAACATGTTGGGAAATGGGGAACTGCAGTTTGGGGTGCAGTTGGTCAGGCTGGGTGTCCTGGAGGTAGGCCATGGTCAGTCAAGCTGGGGGGATCCTGCAGGTTCTGGCTGTTGTCTCAAAATGGCAGCAGCTACGTGTAACCAAACCTGCAGGTACTGTGACAGTGGACTTCCAGGTAACAGCAGGCAGCTGGCGAGCCACCTGTGGCTTGCATGAGGTCTGCAGGCTACCAGCAGATGATCTGCAGGTGGACCTCAGGTGGTGGGTGATGGGTAGGCGAAAGGCAGGTGATAGAATGCCCAGGTTCTTATTGGATCTTTAAGTTACTGGAAACTCTCACTGGTGATATGGTGTGACCTAGTACTCACTAGAACACTCATGATTGTAGTTCAAAGGCAATGTGGTAAGTAGCTGGATCAAGGATTGTGAGGTCTAAAAATGCAATGTTCTTCCCTATTGCACCTCCTCAGCCTTCTGGCAGAAGTACAATTTACTGGGTCTGTATTGTTAAAATTTTCCCATGTCCTTTAGCTTTGAATACTCCAAGGTTCCCATCTTAAGAACCCTTCCTTCCTCAACTGTTGGTGGCTCCACCTGGGTTTTCTACTCATAATGTTTGTACCAACAATGGGCTCTGCTAGTCCTCATAACAGCATGTGTCACTGATTTGTCAGCCCAACATATTTTACTCATCACTGCAGGTCTTTTTCTTCTTCATACTGATCAGTGTTTCTTGCCCTAGGATCTTGGTTATATCTTGAGCCCAGGATGTGGAAGTCCAGGAAAGTGCATATATTTATCCTCAAGCCAGTATAACATGACCTTACTATGCAGCTTCAGTTCTTGCTGGCCTGTGTATCAATGGGAATTTCATCTCATTCTCCAGAAATTATATTTTTCCTGGAGGAAAATTCTTCACCTCTTACTGCACTCCTCCATTACAATTACTTCCCCCTCATCTCTTCCCTGACAACTTGAAAGCTGTTAGATTTACCACATGTATGCTTTGACCTATACGAAGTGTTAATTACTTCAGGTTTGTATGATTTACCCTCTGCAGCAACATGGAGGTGCATACCTTAGCTTTTCCTTCGATTATCTGACAGTCTCCAGCTGCAACACTTTTGGAATCTGACACAGCATTTTAACCAAGGTGACACTTTTCCTGAGTGGCTCCACTCAATATCAAGCATGAAAACTGTTCAAAACTTTTTCCCAAGTTGTTCTTCTCCCAACACAAGATATCTCCATGAGGAATTTTTGTGCCACAGCTCCCTCTTGGGTGGGCTGAGATTTTCTCAGAGCTGATTTGCAGTCTGAGTCTCTTCCTTCTGAACCTCCTGTCCTTCCCACCACAGTCTGCCCACTTTCATAGATGTTAACTGTGCATTGTCTGAAGTATTGCATACCTACTGTGGCTTCCTCTGCCCTTTATTGTTTGTGGTGTGTGTGTGTGTGTGTGTGTGCACACGTGCACCATTAAAAATTTATTTTTGGACCACTGAAGTTTGAATTTTATATGCTTTTCATGTGCAACAAATGATAACAGTTTAGTTTATACTAATTCACAACAAGAAGGAGGATAGGGAAGAATACAGTTACTTTATATTAGGAAGAGCAGAATGAAGGGAGGGGAAGGAGTATGGGGGAAGGAATGATAATAGAATAAAACAGACATTATTACCTCATGTACATGTATGACAGCAAGACTGATGTGATCCTACAATACGTATAATAAGAAAAATTAGAGAATACACTCCATTTATGTATGAGCTGTCAAAATGTATAAGTGCATTGTCATGTACAACAAATTAGAACAAATAAAATTTAAAAATTTAAAAATGTATTTTAGAACACATTTAGATTTACAAAAAAATTGTGAAGACAGTATAATGTATACCACTTTCCGCTATTACGCACATCTTAAACATTTTTCATAATTAATGAACCAATATTGATACATTATCATTGAACAAAGTGAGCTTTATTCAGGTTTTCCTAGTTTTTTTTTTAAACATTTTAAATCATTTTATTTTTTTATTTTTTTTAATTTGCTTATTGATTCGTGGAGCACAAATGGAGTACAGCTATTGTTTCTCTGGTTGTACACAAAGTAGAACCACACCATCTGTACATTCATACATGTACACAGGGCAATGATGTCTGTCACACATTCTGTTAATATTCTTACACCCCCCCCGACCCCACACCTCCCTTCCCTCTATGCTCTCTATCCTTCCTCCATTCGTGCCACCCCCCACCTCCCGCATTATGCATCATCATTCGTTTATCAGAGAGACCATTTGGCCTTTGGATTTTTGGGATTGGCTGATCTCACTTAGCATAACAGTCTCCAACATCATCCATTTACCTACAAATGCCATAATTTTATTCTTCTTTATGGCTGAGTAATATTCCATTGTGTATATATACCACAGTTTCTTTATCCATTCATCTATTGAAGGGCATCTAGGTTGCTTCCACAATCTAGCTATTGTGAATTGAGCAGCTATGAACATTGATGTGGCTGCATCACTGTAGTAATCTGATTTTAAGTCTTTTGGGTATAGACCAAGGAGTGGGATAGCTGGGTCAAATGGTGGATCCATTCCAAGTTTTCTAAGGAATCTCCACACTGCT